>CAAKHC010008358.1:19560-38490 GCA_901007825.1 Macroramphosus scolopax | reverse complement strand
TGTGTGTCTCTGTCTGTGTGTGTGTGTCTGTCCGTCTGTCTCTATGTCTGTGTGTCTGTCTCTGTGTCTGTGTGTCTGTCTCTCTCTCTCTGTGTGTGTGTGTGTGTGTGTGTGTGTGTGTGTGTGTGTGTGTGTGTGTGTGTGTGTGTGTGTGTGTGTGTGTGTGTGTGTGTGTGTGTGTGTGTGTGTGTCCCTCTCATCCTCATTCTCCCAGTTCCCTGCTCAGGTAACCTGCACAAGTTAAATGAAGTTACGTTTCCTTTGTTTGTTTTTTTAAATTAACATTTCATAAACGGTCAATAACAAAGAAACAAGTTATATTAGTGTTGTTTAATTAAGGTTAGATAAGTTACGTTAAGTTGACATAAAGTAAGGCAATATTTACATTTCATAAACAGTGAAAAGGTTTAAGTCCCTGAGGATTTTTGGCCTCGGGTGGAAGGTCTATGGGGGACATCCAGAGCCAACGGAGCTCCCAGTGTGTCACCCTCTCTCCATGGTGCCATCTTCTTGCTGCCGGGATCAAGACATGAGAACATGACTTTTGTGGAGCTACTTATTTGTTTCTGTGTGCATTCAAATACAACTTATTTACAAAACTAATGATGATTTACTGCCCTGTGATTGGTTTTACAAGAAAAGGCTATTTTATGTGCGGGACTGCAGACAATGATCTGAATGTGTATGACTTGTTTACATTGGTGAATATTACATTGGTGTAGACACATGCATGGATAGAGAATAGCTCCCTTACATGTTTATATATGGGTAATTGTGATTCTCACAAATAGGGGCCGGAATGTGGGAGCTATTTAGTATTTGTTTATTTTGCTATTCAGTACTTGCATCTGCTATTTTTCACATTTATTTAATGTGCTTATTTTGTTTTTGTTTGCATAATTAGTTCATTTACAGTCGTAGCTTTATGCTTTTACTTTGAAAGAGGTCTGGGCAATTAGGAACACAGCTGGCGTTACTTAACCTTCAAGCGACACATTATACATAGAATGATTCGGGCTAGATTGCTATGGAAATAGTATAAAACTCAACAGAGCTTTGTTACTTTTTCATTGTTGTAATCAAAAACGTGATTGCTGACTAAGAGGGGCATCAAGGTCGTGTCTAGAGGAGGATAATTACCATTCTGAGAAAGGTAACCTGTCAGTATTACTGCAACAGGACACATATTCAGAATAAAAAGGAAATATTATAAAGACAGTCTTGTATTGACTATAGAATCAGTCTGAGGTTCGGTACCTTGATGATTTTTAATATTCCATTGCATATTTTCTGACTTTTCTAGCTGTCATGAAGTTCCTAATGTTTACTGATCTCAAAGCAGTAGATTTTGAATTCGTGTGCAAATTACAAATGTGAAAATCTGGCTTGTTTTACATATTTGTTTGTCCATGAGTGTAAGTGTGAATGTCCTTCTGTATGGTGCTATGATTCATAAACTTCTGCCGATCAGTAATTATTCATGTCAAGTAACACCTACTATGTGTGGGTGGGCGCAAAACGAGTCATATTAACATGTTTCAACAGGCAAGCCGTTGTGATAATTCACAATGGCATTTCGTGATTTATACGATGCATTTATCGTTTGGTTCTTATTCCTAAAGGTGGATTAAGCTTTTTTAAAACAGATTTCTGTGGAAACAGCGAGGATGGTGAGGCTACATGTCGAAAAGTCCGTCCAGCTGCTTCAAATGAAAGTGTTTACCTTCGCGTCAAGTTAACCGGAGATATTATGGATTAAAACGGAACTCAGTCATTTTGCCTTCAAAATAAAGTTTTCATTCATGAAAAGTGAACATAGATGACATGATTTCTTGTTTTTTTTAAATGCAACAAAAATAAAAATCTGACAAGAGAATTAATACTTTAAAATTGACGTTGTAAGTCTGTTTAGTACTTGCTCAGCATTCTCCCAAACAGTTAGCTTCTGACTGAGATTGTTTTGAAAATCCCTAACGGAAATACACGACAGGTTGTATTGTACAGAATTTCATTAGTGTTTTGTTATACCTTCCTGACAAGTGACGGGCGTACAGGAGAAGGGTGAAGTTTATTTCCTAGCTTCGCCTTCTCCTCTTCGTCATGGAGGCTCAAGCGCATTTCTCCCGTGAGGAAATCAACAGTACGGTGTGGGAGGTTCCGGAGAAATACACAAGACTCAAACAGATAGGAACCGGGGCGTACGGCTCTGTGTGGTGAGTGACTTGTCATTTACTGTGTGAGCTCAGGAGGTGTGTGTCGTAGCTGCTGGACCGTGTGAACAACTGGAGCCAGCCTAGCTAACTTATCCCATGCAGCCTGGGGTGGGCCTGGTTCAAATCCAACCCACCATCAACCTGCCACCTGTTAATAAACATCCCAGCAGCATGTGTTAGGATGTGAGACCTGTTAGACCATAACTGTATTTATTTGTGCAACAATTAAGGAGATGTAAGATGGTAATTTCAAACATTTCCAATTTCCTTTGTATACAGATACAAGGTACAGTAATACAATGTGGAGGCCACACGAAAAAATATTTTGATTATTATGTGGCTGTGTGTATTGACATGTAATACCAACCTAGTATAGAGACTAAGCCTAATTGTTTGGATAAACTTCAACACAGAGGTACAGTTGTAAAGTGTAATCATGCTTTTGTGAATTTTTGCTTTTTTATTGGTTGTAATAAATGGATGCACACTAGGGCATTATAATAATAATAATAATAATAATAATAATAATAATAATAATAATAATAATAATAATAATAATAACATGGCCAAATCACCTGAGCATAAGATAATAAATTAATGATTGTGGTGCTGCAGTAATGCCCAAATCCTATTCTCCAGACGTGAGGTAACATTCTTGTTTGACACAGACCTCAGCAAAAATCACAAAAATCTTCTCAGTGCAGATGATTTGAAATCCATTCTCACTAAAATCGCAATCTTTTCCAAAATAATGGCAGTGTAATTTTATTTTAGAATTTTGCTTGGCGCTAACCCACATCCAACATCAGTCAACAATATTGTTTGATGGAAGCCATTTTGTTTATTCAAGTTTGTTTGTTGTTTGTACAATTAATTTTGCTTGTCTAACAGAATATGTAAATGATTAAAAGCCCACTAAAAAGATGTTCATAAAATTCGAAAGGTGACCCAGGACGGTCTAAAAGTTGATACCTGTGGTTGCGTTTGTGTTACAGGCAAGACTGTAGTCACGTTTATACAGACATATTTGTTTTTACAACCTGCACTCACACACGTTTTGACCAGCCATCAATCAGCCTTTAAATCCCAACATGTGTAATATTTTTGTAATAGAATCTAAACTCTTTACCATGACATTGAACCTGTAAATATTACTGAAGACACCACCTTGTGAACAAAATTAGCACTGATGGTATACTTTTTTAAAGCAGTATCTCGGGTGCTGGGTGCTATGAACTGAAAATGTATAATACACTGTTAAGGAAATGGTCAAGAAGCTATGACCAGTGTATTGAGTATTTTTCAAAATCATTTTTCTCTGTATGAAGCTTGATAGGTGAAAAATTACAGAATTAAAAGAAGTTAACATCATCGTCATCTTTAGTGCTCCTTGTCAGAGCTGCAAAGATTTGTCTGCTGACTATGGTTGCCAGGGTTTTAAGCGGTTGTAGCGTGGGAGTTATGATCTGTTAAGGGTTAAATTGCCTAACCTTTCAAAGAAGCATCATGTGATGAACTGGGATCCAGCCACCACCAACACATTTGCTCATTTCTCATTAAAAACGTTGTGGGAAGTGCAAACATTGGAAGAGAGGAAACGATAAAGAGGAACACGATCACCTGTCAAATAACCACTGTGTGTGTGGGAGATACAGTATAATTCCTGTACATGTCTGGTGGCATGGATCACTTGCTGCATGTTGTTACTACATTAGTGCTTCAGTCTTGTCTAAAGCACAATTCACAACTGGTATGTGTAATGTGCGTTGGTGGATGTGTCTCCAAATAGCCTAATAAGCTTCCCTCCTTCAATGTGTTGGCCCGCAGGTCACTGCAAACATGCACATAACCAGCTACTGTGTGTTATTGAGCGTCAACACAGAATCTCACTCAGTTATAGTGCAACGCTCGGTTTTGCAGAGGGTTTTACACAGAGCTTCTCGAGAGTGAAACCTCGTTTTCTGGTTGCTGCAACTTCAAAAGAATGAAATCATATTGAAACTATAAGGAAGCACGTGTTGAACCTGAGTGCAAAGCTGTTTATCCGTTATTCAATTATTCACCACAGTTCAGCAACAAATGAGAAGACTAAAGAGAAAGTGGCCATCAAGAAGCTCCATCGGCCCTTCCAGTCAGAGATTTTTGCTAAGAGGGCCTACCGGGAACTGCGGCTGCTCAAACACATGAAGCATGAAAATGTAAGTATATTGAATTCCAACACATGTTTTACAGACTGTGGTTGCAGATTGTGTTGGCTTTCTAATTGTATAACCATTGTGAATATCCGATATGATGAAATGCTGTAAATACTTGGATCAATCAACATTTCTGCTCCGTTTGTCTCAGTATTCATCACCTCAATCTTTCATTCCAATTAGGTAATCGGACTACTTGACGTGTTTACACCTGCCTCAGGTCTCAATGACTTCCAGGACTTGTGAGTATTTTTCAGCTGAACAAACCCCCCAGGCAGAGGAGGACAGCAACTCCTGCAGGAACACCTACAGGGCTGTAGAGCTATTTTTTCTCTGTTTGAACAGTAGGATGGTACCCTGAAGGATGACTGCAATAACTATTTACTAAGTTTTACTTCCTGTTATTGCTTAACGTTTTTAAGGAGCAAATCTTTTAACCCTGATTCACATGTTTGTTGAGTACACGATTGGCTTTACTTTTTACGGTCAGACAGACAGGCATTACACAAGACGTAGTCCTGGTCTAGAGTACAGAGACGTAATGGATTCACAATGATTGATGATCACTTTAAATCATCTATTGCTATTGGCTGGTTAGCAGCAGCAACCGTGCTCCATGCACGTAAAAGCTTCTTGCAGGAATTTGAGGTATTGAAATTCTGAATAAAACAGAGCAAACGTATTGTTTTCCCATGAAAACCTTTCTCAGAGATAATTATTATTGAAATTAGAACATATTTCTCAAGTGAATGCTTTTCGTTCTGGATAGTTTTTGGTTGTTCGCTTTATGTTCAAGTTATAGGAATGACGACAAATATGTCAGAGAAAGAAGCAATGAATAACAGCGTCAGAAAGTGTTGTGTACATACTTCAGGCCATATATCGTGTTCTAGAGTTTGACATGGAGAATAGTTTATATTAGACAAATACACTAAAGAGAAAGACATTACCGTTAGCTTACATAAGCACTCTATTGAAACTATGAAAATACATGGATAGCAGCGGTTGGATGAGCTATTTAAGCCGGTGAAAGCTTCTTCTTGTGCATTAGTCATCAATAAAGCTTAGCTTGTATAGTGTACGAACTACTCAGCTGAGGTAATTGTCTGAGTGTCTGAGTGTCTTTCCACTCACCCTCTTCCTTGCTCTTCCATGTCTCATTTTCGCAGCTGCCTGGTTATGCCTTACATGTTTACTGACCTGTCCAAGGTGCGAGGTCCTCTCTCAGAAGACAAAGTCCAGTTTCTTGTCTACCAGATGCTCTGCGGACTCAGGGTGAGCTGCGGAAGGAAGAACTTTCACAATGTTTGGATTTGATCGGAAAAATACACAAGAAAAGTAGAATTTCAACCAGTTAAAACCTTATAAAAAGTAAACATGTAACATCACTGGCAAGTGTATTTAATCATGCTAGAAAAATTGTCTTCCTTTTGATCAGAAGACCGACATTCATACATTCAAATGATATTGTCCTTATAAGACA
This sequence comes from Macroramphosus scolopax, assembly GCA_901007825.1. Classification (NCBI taxonomy): domain Eukaryota; kingdom Metazoa; phylum Chordata; class Actinopteri; order Syngnathiformes; family Centriscidae; genus Macroramphosus; species Macroramphosus scolopax. Next base: position 32,599 of record CAAKHC010008358.1, on the reverse strand, counting down.
ACACACACAATGATATTACAAATACCACAAAAAATGCTGTATACAATACCTGACATTTTAAATGTGAAGATAAATGTCTTCAACTTGCTCTGTCTCTACCTTCCTGCAGTACATTCACAAGGCTGGAATCATCCACAGGGTACGTGCATGTCAACATTTCACTTCAGAGAGTTGGCATTAGAACTTGGGTAAAATTAGGTCACTTTGTTCATGGTAGATTTATCTTTAGAAGACTCGATCACGACTTTGATTTTTTATTTTGTTGGTGCATTATTATGGTTCGGATTGCAGACTTGTTTTTGTTGTAGTACAAAAATGCATGAGAACATTGACTTCATTACGAATGCGTCAGGTCAAACCCTGCACCAACAGGTAGGATGAGTTCACTCACCTCTGATGTCTTACTGCATGTCTAGAGAAGTCTGGCCACACCTTTCATCGCTACTGCCAAGACCTGTGGGTGTGTGGGTTTAACACAGACTGTATAAAAGAGGTGGACTGAGCTTCAGGGGTAGAAAAGTGGAAGTAACTTAAACCTGCATTCTTTCTGATATCCAACTGGGGGCGACTCCACTTGATGTAAATAGAGGTCCAGGTATAATGAACTCTGTGAGAAAATTATAATTCTTACTTAATTTATGACATCAATAAACATTTCCTAATTAGTTTATGGTCTTAATCACTAGTGTCAAGTCTTCTTCAATGCAGTAGGATGTTCGTTTTATAAATTTTAGTAAACTAAGTCCAGAGTAGAGTTTAAAATGAATCAGGGTATGCTTTAGGGTGTGGCTACCTTGTGATTGATTATATGTAACAACAGACGTGCTGAGTCAGGAGGATCCACCGCATTTCTAAACTGTCAACTTAATTTCGGCACATCCAGTTCCAAAAAACAAGACGGCAATGGCCAAAACAACAAACAAATGCCGTGTGCCCGACACCTTCCACCCTGAGCTGGTCGTTGTGATTCTGCAGTAAAAATTGGGCCCCAAAGTCAGTCCCATCTTTGGGCTTTTTTAACTTCATGACTTCACCTGTTGATCATGCGTTACTGATCTATTGCTGCTTCAAAACACAAGCCACTGTGTAATGTCACAGTGGCTTCAGCTTCACCTATAAAGAAGGGTTAGACAAATAACACACTACTATATCAGGCAGAAGTTGGCTTTATATTTCTCCAAGATAATAAAAAACATTATTCGTTTGGACTATAGAAAACTGTCTGTTGAAGTGTTACCGTGCTATTTCTCTGGCAATTCATAAAGAAGTAAAGGTGTTATCAACACTTGCACAGTCCAGCACTTATCACACATTACGTCATGGTATTTTCTGAAAGCCTGCAGAGATGCCATAGCCAGTCTAATGGATAGCTTATATTCAAAGGAAGTAAAACCACTGAAGTTCATCCGGGTCCCTGTTTAATACTGCACAGTGCTAACACTATAATTAGCTGTCAATCAAATAGCGAAGTAAGTAACCATCACTCATAATTTTTGCAGGATCTGAAGCCTGGAAACTTGGCTGTAAACCAAGACTGTGAATTGAAGGTTTGTACTTCTAATGGTTGCGCTTGAAAAACATGATTCATCTTAAATGATAATGCTGACTCAGCAGGAAAGTAACAAGCTTAACAGCTAAGTAAGACTTTTACAAAAACAGGATATACTACAGATAAGCAAGTTATAGCAAATACTTTATGTACAAAGTACTACATGTGGATTGAAATGTTATTGAGGGTGTAATGCGTCAGTATTTAAACACAATAAACGATGCGTCTATTATGGAGAATATTAGTTTTCATTTACACATATTCAAATGTCCACGTGTGTATTTAAAAACTTGTAACTTTCCAGATACCTGGAAGGGTTCACTTCCAAGAATGTGATTGGATTTTTTACCACCCCTGCAGATCCTGGACTTCGGACTGGCCCGCAGCACTGACGCTGAGATGACAGGCTATGTGGTGACCCGTTGGTACCGGGCGCCTGAGGTCATTCTGAACTGGATGCACTACACCCAGACTGGCAAGACAATCATAGCATATTCTCGGTCTCAGTGTACAGTTAGCCTATCGGTGCTGTAACTCTATGCAGTATGTAGTTACTGATGTGTTGACAACCAAACTCTAGTTAAATTAATCGCTTTCTTTTAGCTGGTGCTTATATGGTACTTGTCCATTTTTATTGGCTGGTTGCAAGTGTATGAAACATTTTCAAGTCTCAAGTCACTTTGCTTCTTTAACATGTTAGCTGTTGACAGATCTGAAAGCACCCTGATAGTGCTGACTCAACGATCGGACTGTCACTACAGTGAGACTGATTTTACCAGGATCGATGTCCCTTTGGGGAGATAATGATTTCACATTTTGTAACCGGCTGCTACAGAAAGCACCTCTGGCAACTTTACAACTCTGTATTTTATTACTCAGTATAGTCATTGTGAATATTAGGCAGATAACTTTGGCTTATAAATGAACATTTATTATATCTAGAGCATTGAGCTAAACTTAAAACACTGTAAGGGGTGTGTATCCCCCCTGATTATTCACTGATTCTTCTCTGTGGTGTTTAATCTAGTGGACATCTGGTCTGTGGGCTGTATCATGGCAGAAATGATCAATGGGAAAACCCTTTTCAAAGGGAAAGACTGTATCCTTTTATGCGCCTTGTTCATTTACTGGACTTGTAACTTTGAAGCCTGTGTGATTGTAAATAATGACAGAAAATGAAAATGTGCTTTTTGAATTCCTACGTCAAGATAATAATGAAGGAGATTGAAAGCTGCCAGGCTGGGCAGTGACAGTTTTATTGGATGAGAGACCAATAGATCGATGCAAATGGAACAGAATTTCTGTGTTTTCTATGCAGCAGCAGTAAATTGTTTCCTCTGGCAACATCCCATGCACATGTTGGTGCACTACATGACATACTTTTCCTCCATGTTTCATATTTGCTTTTTAACGTTCGTTTTTCCACATGTTGTATTAACGGATTTATAGTTTCTGAAGGCAAACAATGCTGTCCCTCCACTGCTTCAAAGCAGGCGCCTGCAGATTCCAGGTTTAAACATCCTTGATTATAACCCCTTTATTACCAGATATGGACCAGCTGACCCAGATCTTGAAAGTTACTGGAGTGCCTGGACCAGAGTTCATACAGAAGCTGGACAGTGCAGAGGTAGGACATATTACAGTAGCTGGGGGTCATGAATATACAGGGCACGTACACTGTGTGCACAATTATTAGTCAAGTTGTGTTTTTGAGGATTGATTTTATTATTGAACAACTACAGTGCTCTCGGTCAATCCAAAATGTTAATAAACCTGAATAGTTAAGAAAACTAAACAAGAAGTTTTGGCTTCCTTAGGAGAATATCTATGTGTGCACAATTATTGGGCAGCTATCAGTGTGCAGAACTATTATGCAACTAAATGAAAAATGAAAATTTTTCCATCTCACTTGTTCATTTTCATCTGTTGAAGTGAGAATAATAAAAAACAATTCAAAATTTACATATAAACATTTCCGACATTTAAAGTGAGTTCCTGTTAGCTTCACGTCTGATTCCTTGTCAAATCTTTGGCAGTTAATTTACATCTTTTTCTGTACACATTTCTTGCCACCCTGTTGACTATTTGCAACAAAACGTTTGATGGTTCTGTGATCACGCACCAATATCTTAACAATTTCAAGTCTTATGTCACACTAGTATACCTAAGAAGAATATATTTTTGCCATTGCTATTTTGGTCATTTTTAAAATGTATCAATACTTGGAGCAAAAATACAAACGTTGTCCTGAGGGTGGCAGTAGAGGGATACAAAAATCTGTAGCAGGGTGAATGAAAAATGCTCTTTCCTCCAGTTACAACTTTTCAATTAATTCTGATTCCAATTAAGTTTTATTCATGGATTTCTGCAAGAACAAGTACTGAATGATACATTATTGTATTTATTACTGTTACTGTGTAGTAACAATAATCAGTGGGCGATTAATAAAGTGCATCTCAAAGTTGTCAGATAAGAAGATTAGAAAGCCTTTATTCGTCCCACGACAGGGAAATTTACATTTTTACAGCAGCCTATTGCCTGCATTACATGCCAATTTTGTTAATTCTTGTGCATTAGAAGCTTGACATACACTTTAAATCAGCTTAATAGATATAATTTTTGATTCCCACAGCTACAATTCTTTATTAGATGAAATTATTATTTATGAATTAAATGATTCAAGTGCTGATTTACAGAGAGTAATCATAGAATGTTCCTTCAAAATGTGTCTATAATGTTTTTTTGTGTCTTTAAAACAGGCTAAAAGTTATGTTAAGGCCCTTCCGCGCTATCCCAGAAAAGACTTCTCGACGTTGTTCCCAAGAGCCAGTGCAAGTGGTGAGTTCAGACACAGTAGAAAGCTCTTCTACTAATCGGATGCAGCACAAATTTTCATCTTTACATTTTTGTTATAATATCTGTTTTGCAGCTTTTGGCCTCTTATTGATGTAAATTACTCCCTTTTAGCTTTTACACTTTCTGTTCTGAGCAATCAGTGTCAGGCGGGAAAACAGGAAAACCTCTCTAAGTGATCTATCTTATGTCTTTGAATTAAATTTTGTAATCGTTTGATATTATTTTACATTATGTTAAATTAATTAAGTGTGATTAACAGCTTTAACTTGTTTACGTAATCTAATCTCTGTTAAGGCTAAATTGAATTTTGGACCCAGATCAGTCTCAGCACACAGGTTAACAGTTGAAGGGGAATTTGTTCTAACGGTGATGCTGTTTTCGCAAGTTAAGAGAGGATGGAGCAGCAAGCCACAATTAAAGGGTTTCTTGGACACAGACGAGAATCAACCTTAACATTGGGAACACAAAGATACTTCTTGATAAATAAACTCAGGAATGAAAATCTCTTGAGTGGCCGAGAGCATGTAACCACTGCGGTACTCTGAACAATCTGGTGATGAGTGGTGCTCCAGTGTATTGTATACACGGTGGAGAAGAAGACCCACAAGGAGTGGGGAAACACAAGGAGACAGGAGGGAGAGAAGCTGGGGCCATTACAAATATCCTTCTTTTAAAATGCCATAGCTGCTCTACATCATTGCCCCTGATCATTTGCAGGTATTGACCTACTGGAGAAGATATTGGTTCTGGACGGAGATGAGAGGCCCACTGCCGAACTGGCTCTGGAGCACCCATACTTTGACAGCTTAAGGGACTTGGATGACTTTCCTGAACCTGCACCATATGATGACAGCCGTGACAATGCTACATTGTCTCTGGATGAGTGGAAACGTAAGTGGAAAACAAAAAGCAACTGCCATGATAAAATCTATGTGCCGATCACTGTTTCAGCTTGTGGAGAGGAAAGTTTAGTGTGAAGAACATAATAAGAACCTGTATGGTTAATCACACATATACATAGGTCTTATAACTCAATTTATGTATCTTGAGTATTTCTGTGTGACATTAGCAGTTACCCTGTAATTTTATAGTCATTTAACAGATTGCATATTTCTCTGAATAGATGGCTCAACTCAATGTTGCTATATGAGAAAGATGTAAGCTAGATACCAGTTAGATAATACACATCTGTTTCATAGAGGATCCAGTAATCAATATCCAATTGTTTGTCTTTTGGTCAACAGGGTTGTGTTTCAGAGAGGTGAGGAGTTTTGTGCCCTTCCCACGGCGGGACTCTAAGAGGAAGAACACCCTGACTATGACTCCCTAACTTGATGAAAGCCATGTAAATACTGATGCCCCATCTCCCACAGCATACAGCCAGATGTGCCCTTGTATAATCCAACTGAGGATTGCTAATACCCTGAATGTGTTTTGATTTTAAATCACTGTTCAGAGGGATGATCATGTTAAAACTGTCACACCTTTTTTAGTCATGTGCAAGTGTTTGTTGAAAAGAAATTAATTAAACAATAACACAAGATGTAAATGTTGTGTTTTCATAATCACTGGTAAATGGTGCTGCCTCAGAGGGATTAGAATGATCATGTGTGTAGGTATTTTGTGAATGCACGATATTTCAACACCGTCAGCCGGAATATGGGGCAATGACCGTGTGAATCAGTTGTTTGCTATATTACTGCCATGTTTAAAAGTAACTTCATACTTGATGATATGCACATTATTGTTTGTATATGCATTCAACTGGAAATTTACATTTAGTGTCTGCTGTGTCATATACACTGTTTTATGGGGATCCTTCACCGGGTTTAAGGTTATGATATTATTTTTGCTATCTATTTTGAAAAGCGATCCTGGAGTGGGCATCTTACAGCCAATAACAAATAGCAATGTAATACTTTGAAACGTAATGCTGGAATGTGTGTGAGGGCGCATGCACTTGTGTGTGCATGTTTCGTGTACATTTGGATGACAAGACAGGTGTCAATTTCCAAAAAGTTACAGACAGGAAAAAAAACACAGGTACAATCCAGAAGTGAGTTTTGGATTAAAAACATTTGGCATAATAAACTCATATAATTACCGACTGTCTGTGACTACTAAGTCGCCTGCGCGCGAAAATCATGTCCCGGTGTCATCAAGGGGGCGGGCATTGCAACCAGGATCTACTCAGGAGGCAGCCAAATGATTACCATGAAAGCGGAAATGAGAGATTTTTCCGTCAAAATAGAATGTTAAGGTGAAGGAAAATTTAAAGAAGGCTTATTTTAGATTGACCAATCATCTGGTTTATCAACATTGTATTACCTAGTAAAAAAAAACTATAAATTACTTTCTTGAATATTCCGCATAAACATGAAAGAAACGAAATGTCGAAGACCAGTTGCGTAGGCCTTAACCATTTCGAGCCTTACCAATAAAGGTTTTATTTTGAAACTTTATCCGGAAGTCATATGTTTTAACCTCTGCTTGTATCGATTCGGTATACACTCTGGACTCCAAATAGCTTGCCAGCTAGCCTGAGGAGGCTAGTATTTCTCGCCACAAAAATTGGGTTGAGATTCATCTGCCTCTGAAACCAATATTGCAAATATGCAAATCGTGTGCTGAGGAAAACCATTGATTTAACTACTTGGCTCATGAACGCTGTTTTCTGAGGGAACAAACGCGTTATTACATAGCGATATATACCGGCTGTTCCAGCAAACTAACTGTTAGCTGGCTAACAGTAACGTTAGCTATTAGCTTCGAGAGTACAGCGAGGGAGGCTGCTGGCGAGGAGGCAACCATTGCTGTGGAAGCGGCTTCAGACCGCCGGCTGTCTATCTACTGGTGTCATTCAGTTGTCATAATAGGTAAGATGACTTAAATATCCTATATACTGTTTTTTGAGTAGTGACGAGTTCGGGACGTTTAAATCTTTTTCAACCAGCAACGATGTAACTTGTGTGGAGCATTGTCAACGTTGAAACAACAAGCCAGCTAACGTTAGTAACATTACTGCCTATCTTTCAAAGTTAGCAGGCTAGTTGACTGATATCCTAACGTAACTTGTCTCTCCACTTTTACGTCAGAACACCAGTGTACTGGAACAATACATCGTCTGTCTGATTCCGAATTAATATGAAACACTATGTCAAAGACTATAAAGTACATTTAAGATTTGAACTGCGGAAGAGCTTTTAACAGTTTGAAAACCGTAAATATGGCTGACATTTTACTCCTGAAATAAGGACACTGATCTGTTGAGACTTTAGAGTTGTTCAGGACGATTGGCTTCAGGCGGGATCAATCAAACGTTGCTAAAAGCTGATTTGATGTGCAAGTTGTTTTGTGGCTAGCACTCATAGTTAGTTATCAATAGTTATTCTGTTACGGATGTATTTGCTGGTGCTCTGTGTAATGATAAATGAAGTGAACATCTGAAATTGACAGTCGGTTAACTGTCAGTACGTTTGTCTAACTCTATGCCTTTAAGTTCTTGGGCTGATGTTTCGCACGTTTAATTATGCAAAGGTATGTTCATGATCACAACATGCGCCCAGACCATAGCAGTGTCTGAGCATACGTAAAAAATAACGCTGAGGAGATTGCTTTAAATAACTTAATATGTCAAGAAGTTAATGCTTATTTATATTATATAGACCATGTGGCTTGGTTACAATAATGATATTAGATTTTCAGGTGAATATTGTGTTAGGATCCTACTGGGGAAGAAGCTTTTAAACCAAGAAAGAATAGGTTTAGATAAGAATTAGCAAACTATCAAACAAATAAGACATCAAAAGAAAACAATAGGTCAATTAAAAACATTTTAATTGTGGTTCTGTGCAACGTTAAGTATGAATGTATATAGAGAGCTAACCATAAATAGTTTAGTAATCGTGGCGGGAATTGAGCACGAGCCAAATACTGATAAAATATGAAAGTGGCCATATAGGTTTCAGACACAAAGTCATTTAAATTGAGTTGCTGGTGGATTGGAGTATATTCATTCATCAGTGACTGGTGGATGTTCACATTTTAAAAAGTTAAGTTTCTGACCTGGTAATATTGGAACAATATTTCAGGCTCTATTGTAGCACAATCAAATGGGGTTTCATATAAAATGTACTAAATCAGTCAGTTGCACAAGTATTATGTATCCTCTGACATCACATTCTCTCATTTATTTAATTTACTTTTGAACCAACAGGAGGGAACGTGTGATTGGTGGCGTATGAGGAAGCCACGTCGAAAAGGCCAGGCGGCCGCAGGAAATGGAGCAGATGTCAGGAAGTCCAATGGGACCGTTGCCGGTCGTGGGGGTGCCCGGCAGCGGTCCCCATCCCCTTACAGCACTAAAGCATCTCCAAGCAGAGACAACCTGACCTATGCCCAGGCACAGAAGGTGGTGGAAGTGGAGCTGGATGGTAGGCTTCACCGCATTTCAATTTTGGATCCATTGGTGGTCATAACTGAAGATGAAATGATGGCCCAGGATATTAGTGAGTGTAACAGTAACAAGGAGAACAGTGAAGAGCCATCAACTCCCACCAGCAGTGCCCATACAGTCTGCAAACCCACTACACCCCGAGGCCGCAGGAAAGAGTCCAAGTGTCCCTCTGTCAAGTCACCACCACCACCACCACCACCAAAGAACCACTGCCCCAATTCTCATCCACAAACACCTGAGAAGTTAAATGCATCTCATCAACACCACTTGCCCCTCCCTGAACCTAGCTTTCGTGTGCTGGAGACCTTCACACCAGTTGAGGCACCTCCTCTGCCCACAGCGTATTATCGTTACATTGAACGCTCAACTGAGGAACAGGAAGCTGAGGCGGAATATGACATGGACGAAGAGGATACTGCCTGGCTGGAGATGGTAAATGCTGGCCGGACAGCAGAGGGTTACTCTGCTCTCTCATCGGACACATTTGAACTTCTGGTGGACCGTCTGGAGGAGGAGGCATACCGGGAAGCCCGCAGCCGGGCACCCTCTCAGAACACTATTGACGACGATGCCTTTTGCTGTGTGTGCCTGGATGATGAGTGCCTCAATAGCAACGTCATCCTCTTCTGTGACTCTTGCAACCTGGCTGTGCACCAGGAGTGCTACGGAGTGCCCTACATCCCAGAGGGACAGTGGCTGTGCCGCTGCTGCCTCCAGTCTCCTCAGAAACCTGTTGACTGTGTTCTATGTCCGAATCGAGGTGGTGCCTTTAAGCAAACAAGTGATGGTCGCTGGGCACATGTGGTTTGTGCCATCTGGATCCCTGAGGTCTGCTTCGCCAACACAGTGTTTTTGGAACCTGTGGAAGGTGTTAATAACATTCCTCCAGCACGCTGGAAACTGACTTGCTACTTGTGTAAGCAGAAGGGCAGTGGGGCATCTATTCAGTGCCACAAAGCCAATTGTTACACAGCGTTTCACGTCACATGTGCTCAGCGTGCAGGTCTGTTTATGAAGATTGATCCAGTGCGAGAGACAAACATCAACGGGACCACATTCTCTGTAAAGAAGACGGCATTCTGTGAGGCCCATTCGCCTCCAGGTCAGGAGACCGTCTCCGATGAGGAGAGTGAAGGACGAGTGGTGGGCAGCAGAGGGAGGGCTAGTAGAGGTCGAAGTGCCTATACAGAGGGTCCTACAACGCCGAAAAAAGGCAGAAAGTCTGATGATGGTGCTAAAAAGAAAGGGAAGAAAAACACAGAGTCAACAGCACAAAACACTGCTTCCCCACAAGCAACAGTGCCTCAAATACCTGCAAGCAGGTTCGAAATCCTTTTTAAATGATTTTGTGTGCTAACCCTAGATGTTGTATCCATCACACAACTAGTGTAGGCAAACCTTTTCAAATCCATGTCCAAAAACATTTTGATAGAACCAGAGTTTTGTGTGATTACCTGTTGACAGCAAAACCAACCTTCTTCTGTCCCTGTTGTACAGGCTGAATATCATCTGCAAAGGGATCCTCTTCCAAAAGAAAAACCAGTTCATGCAGAGACTGCATAGCTACTGGTTACTGAAGCGTCAGTCGAGGAACGGTGTGCCGCTGGTCCGGCGTTTGCATATCAACATCCAAACCCAAAGGAATATTGAACAGGTCAGGACAGGATAGATAACTGCATCCATTGCACCGTTTTTGAAATGTATTTATTTGGACATTGTCAAACCTAACAATTTAGATACAATGCTAGTGTTCATGTAATAGGGCACTGAAAAAGTTTTGTTCTTTGTAGCCTGAGGTGGATGAAAAAGTTTCTGCTGCAAGAGAAGCACTGAGGTATTGGCAGAAGCTTCGACATGACCTTGAAAAAGCCAGACTGCTGGTGGAGCTCATCCGTAAGAGGGAGAAACTCAAACGAGAACAGGTAACGTATAAGAAAAAAGATCACCTCCACATAGGCCAGAACACTGACAGTACGTCATGCACAGGCTTGATTTACTTTTAGAAAGACAAAAAGGTTTATGTACATTATACAGTGTTTAACTGAAATAACATTTGAAATTTGAAAGACTTGGGTACTATTGGTAGTCGAGAGGATCGAGGGTGTTCAATGACAGAATGCCTTTTTCAGATGCTGCTACTCCTTTGCCTGACTGATTAACAAAACAAGCCAACCGATGGCAGCTATGAATTTGTAGAGGCAAATATGTTCTGTTGAAAGCCATCAAGGTTGACAGTGATCTATATGATGCACCGGTCATTAAAAACTTGGTTTTTTTTTTGGTTTAAACTTACACATATCACAAGCATGTCCTCTGACAATTTCAGATTAAAGTTCATCAGGCAGCTCTGGAGATGCAGTTGACTCCAATGTTGGTGCTACTCAGCTCAACCCTGGACCAACTGCAGGAGAAGGACACCGCCCAGATCTTTGCAGAGCCAGTCAACATCAAGGAGGTCAGACATTTCCCCATTATAACACTGTTACCTGAAACATGCAGGGCAGGATGAAGAAAAATATTGAAACCGTACATGGTTCGACCTTAAAGAGGCTATAATAGATGTTTGTATAATAGTGATGTACGAAATGATTGTAATGTGAGTGACATCAGTAGCAGTGATGAACCCAGAGTACTCGACTATGTAGATTACCTCACTGTTACTGTGTATTTTCACCACGTCAGGATGACATTACAAATAAATTGGCCAAAAGATTCTTTTCAAATATAAAATATTAGTCTCTGGTGGCTGGTAACTGTGGCAGTTTGTATTAGGTTTTTAGATTTAAGATAGAATAGAATAGTCTTTATTGTCGTCATACTGCATACAACGAGATTAAGAACTCAAATTTAAGGTGCTACACATTAAATCACACAAGTATCACAGTTATCAGAACAACAGAAAAAAAATTCACAGCATTTCAGAATAAAGTTGCTATGAGCAGCGGTAAACAAACATAACCAGGACAATAAAAAACATATGAGGAAACACCAAAAGGAAGAGCTGTGAGCCACTGCGTCTGTGCACACCCCATCTCCAAGATGCTTACCTTCCATGATCCCTACCAATGTATATGTACCTCTTTGAAATCTTTCATGCAAAGGAACATATTGATGTATGGCATCATTCCTGTCAGTCACACCATCTAGATCATCACGGATAATGTCCTGGAAATGTGTTGGAACCATGTGTGTTGTGAAAAAAAATCAATATGTGTCCATTTATCATTAACTATTTTATATTCTCCTCAGGTTCCAGATTACCTGGAGTTCATCAGCCAACCCATGGACTTTTCTACTATGCGCTCTAAGTTGGAAAATCATGCCTACCGCTCAGTGGCTGACCTGGAGACAGATTTCAACCTAATGGTGTCCAACTGCCTCCTCTACAACAACAAGGACACAGTGTTTCACCGGGCTGCTCTGCGTCTTCGTGATCTTGGAGGGGCTGTACTGCGTCATGCCCAGAGGCAAGCCACCAACACCGGCCTGGAACTGGACACCGGCATGCTCCTCCCCGAGTCCCCACAGAAACAAGATTTTTATAGCTGCACATGGGATGATGGTAAGTTAAATTTGGCATATTAGTTGTACTGGAACAAATGGGTTATGATTTTAAATTGAGTTCAGATACTTGAAGTAGTGAGGGACAACCACTGGTGCTTTTCCACTGGTACTTTTGGCCGAGTTGGGTGAAACCTAGCCGCACCAGTTTGCATTACCATAGGAGTTTAAAGTGCACCAGGCCGAGCTATGTCCAACTTGTACCTTCTCTGGAGTGTGGCCGAGTGTGTTTGCAGCAGCCTTGCTGTGCTGTATGTTTTTTATTACATTAATGTCTTCCACTGCTGTCTTCTTATATTAATGGCTAAATAGAGGTGGTTGCCATTTGGCATGGGGTGATTCCGGCATTTTGCAAATCGTTTTGATTTGGATTTATGAAAGACAGAAATCGATCAATAATTATAAATGTATCTTGATAATCGATGCATCGCAAACTCTGTTAAGGAAAATGTATGTATTTTATCCTTTTTCCCTAGCCTATTTTGTAAAATACAATCAGGTGCAATTTTCTATTATGTGTGAGCGTGAGCCATAAATGAGGACATGATTGATTACAAGTTGCAGAAGAGAAGACCCCCCCCCCCCCCCCCCCCCCCCCCCGTCCCCCCTTTCCGATT
>CAAKHC010008358.1:6429-16894 GCA_901007825.1 Macroramphosus scolopax | reverse complement strand
CGATCCAATGCTTTCTTTTCTTCTGTCAACCGCTTTAAAGATTACTTAATGCAAATAAGAGTTGTAAAGATCGGAGGGGTCCTGCTGCAATGCAGGTAGAACGGAGGAAGAGGTAAAGAAACACACACACATACACACACACACACACACACACACACAGTGGAGCAGAGGAGAGAAAACCCTCTCAACTTTAAATAACGGCAAAACACAGTAACCTTTAACCGAGCTGAAGTGACCAACAACAACAACAACACAATTTTGATTTGAATATTATTTTTTTTTTCTTTTCCCCAAGGCAGTTGTAGGGGAAACACCTCATAGCTTATATTATAGATAACTTCAAAAGGTAAATGGCATAAGCCAATAATCTTTTGGTTGTACAAACCCACGGTTTATTAGTCTAACGATGGCATAGCTGTCAGAGATGGAAAAACTCCGATTTCAAATTGAATTGAATTGTGTCTGTGATCAAATGTCAAATTGCAGCATGGATTTGGAGAATCGTGACGCCCCTACTTGTTACCGTAAAGGGAGGCAGGAGAATACGTGTGATTTGTGTCAGTCGAATCCTGAAATCTTGCCCTGTTACCGTGTTGCTGGCAGAAGGGTTGTGAGAACAAAGTTTTTTTCTCACACAGTGTAAGACGATGTTACGTAGTCAGATATAACTTAATTCCCGTTGGGCTTTGGTTTAGTCTGTAAGCTTGAAATGTAAATCACTCTCTATTTACGCCATTTTCCAGTGTGAATACTATACCACCACATCACACTACATACTAAATGGACTTATGTTTTTCATAAATACAGAACAAAATTGAATTTTATTTGTCTCCTCCTGCTTCCAGAAGACCTCAAATCCACTTCGCCCCCGACACTGGAACCCACAGGGCCAGCTCCTCCTCCAAGACAGGGAGATGCACCTCTGGAGCCTCCCACCCTGCGGCCAATCACAAGGGAGCACCAGTCCCAGAGCTGGCCTTGCAAACGCTTACAGTTGGATGGTGGCCTCTCAGACAACGCCGCAGAGCACATCAATTGCACTAAAGCACGGGAGCGACAGGCTTCACCTCCTCCCAGTTTGCACAGTGAAGGGCAGGTGGTGGCCAACGGCCCGCAAGACCTCAGCACCCCCACACGGCCCATTATTGGGGGGGTCGGACGACGAACCTCTGTATTGTTCAAAAAGGCAAAAAATGGAGCTAAGCTGTTCAGGGAGAGAGACAATCCTTTGCTGAATGGAAAGGGGCCACAGGATGAGAATACAAGCAACACCCCTACTGCACCAAACTCCACTGCCATCTCTCCATCCTCTACACCCATGTCCACTCCATCCAAAACCCCACAGAAAAGCCCAGGACCCCCCTACCTTAATGAGCAATGGACCACTAGTGAAAACATGGGCTTAGACGGTGAGCTCGACAAGACGCCAAATCATACTCTGGAAAGTGGTGAGAAGATTTACCTAGTCGATTTTAACATACTTTATCTACCTCACAACTAGTTAATGGTCCTTCGTCAGACTGCTGAACCAGTGGCAGTAAAGATTTTGACTAGGACGTCATCACATAGCATAATATTGGAATGTGCTGACATCACATTTGGTACTAGCTTCCAGCTGACTACAGTGTCTCAACAGCTCTGCAACAGATAATGACAGAACAACCCGAATGTGGCAGTTTCCCACTGAAGACATGTAAATTTAGATCGAGATCAGCTGTCCTGACGTGAGCTTGTCCTACCGGGGAGCACTCTGTCAGGACAGCACACAGGTTTGAGTCTTTGCAAAATACACTTCATTGAACAACAACTAATTAGAATACTCCATAAACTACTTCATAGTGTTAAGAGTGCAGGGGGTTGAGGATCCTGAGGAGTTTCTGCTGGGAGGCCAAGTTGAGGCCCGATTAGTCAGTCAGAAGATGTCTCTCAATGCTCATCATATGTGCATTCCTTCACCAAGGTTGGCAGGTCTGGGAGAGTCTCCTTTAAACTCTCTTCTTTGTTGATGTGATTGTAGGTCATAACACAGGGAGTTGTCTATTAAGAGCCACATCCTTCCTGATCAACAAATCTACTTCAACACTACACAAGAAGTTCTCACCCCATTGATTCATTATTGTGTCCTGCACTGTTTTGCACTGATAGTTGTAACAGCAATGACTGAGAGGAGACTAACAGTTTGCTGCTCAGATCCTCTCTTTTCTGTGTTGTTGTACACCTGATCAACTTATTTCAGTATCAGCTGTTCTGAGATTTTTCTTGTTTCCTTCTAGGTGTGATCAACGGCTTCAACAAGCACAAAGACGGCGGGTCCGACTCAGAGTACAGCCCCTGCCCAGTCCTTCACAAAGAAATGTAAGACATGGTGCATCTGGTTCTGGTCTCTTTTTGTATTTGTTGACCAAACAATGACACTAATCCATTGAGCTGTCTTACAGCTGCTCACCACCAAAACGAAGCCTCGGAAAACCAGCTCTTTCCAAAGTTCCTTTCCTTGAGATTGTTAACGGAGACTCCAGTTACACTGGTATGTTTATTTTTTTTCCCTCTCTCTTTCTCTCAATTGCATGTCTTTGGCGGGAGGAAAGAAAATATATTTTGTGTTTGTAGGGCGGGTTCATACAGCTGCAGCCAGATACAACACTAAATATTAAACTATATTCATTGACAACGTCCACCAACGATCTTGAGTGTCTACCGTTGTATTTCAGGCATCGGCGGCCAAACGTCTGACGATGAGTCAGAGCTTGAGCCTCTGGGTCTGGTGTGGGCCAAGTGTCGGGGATATCCCTCCTATCCTGCGCTGGTAATCCTTTGTTTCACCTAATATACAATATACCTAATACTACCATCTAATTACAGCTGTCAACAAGCAGTTTTAGACATCAGATCTGTGACTTTGACGTTGTTATAACCTTCAGTTTTTGTATAACCAAACATCACATTAACAACCAAAACCCAGCTGCTGAAGGTCTTTGTGTGTCTACATGTTAGGCTGACAGTGAGTTTGTTCCAGATCATTGACCCAGAGATTCCCGAAGAGGGTCTACTGCACAACGGAGTGCCCATCCCCGTCCCGCCCAAAGACGTTCTTCGTTTGGGGGAGCAGAGGCAGGAGGAGACCAGCAGGAGGCTCTACTTGGTGCTCTTCTTTGACAACAAGCGGACATGGTGAGTGCTAAAAGTAACTATTCTGCTGTAGTGAGGTCACCTGTCGACTCGTAGTAGCAAGGCAGTTGTGGAACATCAAATTCTTGATACACGTTCACTGTTGGTGGATCATGTGATGAAAATGAGTAGATTATACAAAGAGTTCAAATTAAAGTTTTAATTTCAGTAATGTTGACATCAAACACACAAAGGCCTAAAATAAACTATCAGTTCAAAAGCTATGAAAGAGGACGAGATCCCTCTTGCTCCCTGACAGCCTGTATCTGTATCTTTGCGGCTGTAGGCAGTGGCTCCCACGCGACAAGGTGACACCTCTGGGTTTAGACGACACAGCAGACAAGCTGCGCATCATGGAGGGCCGCAAGTCCAGCATCCGCAAGTCTGTCCAGGTAGCGTACGACCGAGCCATCATCCACCAGAGCAGAGTCCGAGACAGCCAAGGCTTTGTGTCCTCCAACTACCTGTAGAAGGCGACGATGCGCCCGCGTTTCAGCAATTATGCATTTTATTTTTGGTCTTTGAGCAGCAAGTGGGCTGAGGCCAACTGTAGTTTGGATTTGAGTTCACGCTGTTCTGGATAGGCTGTTCTTTACCAAACCACTATCGTCTGACACAGACACAGTGTTCGCCTTTGTGCCCGTGCTTTGGCTGTGGAGCTCCAGATGTGAATGAAGATACCTTTTAGGTTCCATGTCGCTGCGGTCAGTAACTTAACAGCCCTGTTATGTGGTTTCTTGAGATAACTGCTGGCTGTGTTGACATGTGTCTGGATTACATGTCAAAGAATTCCCCTCTATTTTGTGTACTGCTACTGCCAATGAATCAAATAGTCAGAAAAGAGATTTGACATTTATATGAATTGCAGAAGACGTTTGAATGGATCACTGCCATCTTTTATACAATAGCTTTTTGCATTTTAATCTTTTACAAAGACACTTGTATATTGTAAAGACACACTTTGTGTACATATGTATGTGTATTATCAAACCTACTTTAATTTAATGTTTCGGTTTATGAAATGCGTATTTCAATCAACCCACAAGGGGCAAAGCCAGGCTGTGTATGTTTTTGGAGATGAAATAATTCCTGACTTGCTGCAGTGTACTTAGCTTGTCTTTGAGCGATTTTGTGTGTGTATGCGTGTGTGTGTGTGTGTGTGTGTATGCGTGTGTGTGTATTCAGAGCATACAACACAATGAGCCATTGTTCTTTATATTTGAATTCTCTTTTTGATACAGAGAGAAATTATTTATTTATGTAAGAGATAAATATTGAAATAAAACTATATTGGTTAAAGGTGAGAAATAAAACTTATTTAAAACAAATCAAGTTTTAACAGATTAATTCACGTTTGGTTTGTTGTTGATGATTTTACTCCAGGCCCCATCCATCACGGTTGACCCCCAGAAAATTATATATTTATTGTTAAGAGTGCCTCACAGCTCCATTTTTATCAAATAGAAGAATACACCTTTATAAGCTTGTATTACCTGCATATTTTACCCACTCATCAAAATACATTGTCTGAATCACTATTTCCTCATTTTGGAAAATAGATGCTCTATTAAAAATCTTTTTGGTATACTTAACTGTGGCTTTTTGCTTTCTCTTTTTAAATGAAAGGTGAGGTTGGTTATCATTCTCTTATAAAAACATTTTCAATGTATTTTAATACTCAGGAAACCGGGCTTGAGTTCAGAATCCGTCCATGAGGTAAGAATTATGGGGAAAAGATGTCACAACGGGCCATAATTCAAGTTAAATAATTCTCTTTTCCAATGATGAACTCCAGTCAGCACACAGTCTGTTTTCATTTATATTACTTATTTAACAATACTCAGCATAATGAAAAGAATTGTAGAAGTGTACATTTTAGTATGTAACAATGTAAAAAAAAAATGTATAAAATGCCCTTTGCTCGATCATGTCCGTCCCTTAAGAGGCTAAAAAGTAGGAAAGACTGCAGAAGTGAATGACACGGAGGAAATGGAAGGTTTTCACCCCAGCACAGTCTGAACAGTAACAGGTGAAAACCTTGCATTTCCCAAATGTTCCACTCTACAACACGGTGTTTGTACAATGTACCGTGTAGTGACTGAATCAAAATGTACAAATGCGACAGAGGTGCTTCTATGTCAGTGTCCCATTTGCTGTCTTGTCAAGAGGAGGTAGTTGTGACGGAGGGTTCGGAGCTCAGTCAGTCTGCCCAGCAGGCGGCCGAACCGCTGTGGTCCCCCTCGTGCAGCTCCGGCCTGGGCCCCACACATCCGGGACAGTAGGTCCAGGATCAGTTCCTGCATTTTCTCAACACAGCTGGCTGCCAGCAGGGAAGCCTGGTCTGAGGGACGGGAACACAGACCGACAGATTCTCAAGACTGAAACATCATGTTTATATCCAAACATGAAGTGACACATTCCTTTTGAAAACAGCTACTGCATGAAGGAGTACAGACATGCTTCACATCCATTTACTGATCATCAAAAATCTGACAGGCCATTTATCTTGATCCAGTTAAGACTGCAATATATGTATGTATATATATAATATTTACTATTAATAGACTAATTAACACACAATTTGAGTGATGAAAAACTCCCTCAAAAAACCCTGCCAGCAGGGAACTCATTCACATAAACATCGCAAACTGTTGGCACAAATGTTGCTTTGCTAGGTGCCAAGTTGCAATTAGGGGTCAATGTCTTACTTAAGGACACTTGACACCGTCTCTGGAGGGGCTGTGGATCGAAACGGGGCGGCCACCTTACCCCCTGAGCCATGCCTCCCTTAATTGTCCACTTAATAACTAATTGGACATTTCAAACCGAATGCTAGTCTGACCTGAGCAGAGCAGAGTTGTGGCAGTGAGCAGGGTGTATTCAGCTTCTGTCACCCGGAGAGCTGCCATGCTGTGGAAGAAGTTGAGCATCAGGCCAAGGAAATCCTCACTGCGTCCTGTTAACACCAGAACATAAACACCTTGATTGAATCCATTTTCATAGCCTTTAACATAGTGCCAGTGTGTATCTGGATTTACCTGAATTGACCGATATTTTACTTTGGAAGTTTTCCCTTGACTCAACATTCCGAAGCCAGCCGTGAGTTGACATACTGAAGAACTGCAGGGCTGATCGTCGGGAAAGTAGAAGGAGTTAAATTCAGTATCAGACTTGAAACATGAGTGCAATCTGTTTTAGTTTATTCACCTGGACATGGGATTGTAGGGTTATTTGAGAACTGCTGAGCTGAGAGCAGGAACATGACCTCCAGTGAAGAGGCAGACAAGAGAGAGCTCTGGTCTGAAAAGTCCAGCAGGTCAAAACCTGTGAGGAGAGAACGCCATAGTTTGGGGGGAAGTGGAAAAACAATCAAATTCTCCGAAACTACTGTATCTCTGAACTTGATCTTCAACCAAATCATATATATTTCGGCTATTCTGTGGTGTCCTTTTGATAACTAATGTGATGCGATGTCCACGTGTCCAGTGAGTTTGTCGATCACGTGGAGCTGCAGCCTGAGACACCTGGTTCCTCAGAGAAATAGAGCCCCATTGTTGTCCAGAAACCAATAAAAGCAAATCAATAAGCTAGACTGTTGCACCTGGTGCTCCTTCAATAGGAAGAACGTTGGGACTTGTTGTTTATTTTAAATCGATCAGTGCTGTAATTCTCACTAATCACCAAATCTGCAGTTGAAATTATAACACCAACCGCTTGCACCTCCGACAGCTGGAGAGCAGCAGAAGATTTTGTTCGATTCAGTGTTTTCTCAGGTTGAATTCAGCAAGATGCAAATAGATTTTGAGGGTCACGTGTCCTGTTCATCATACCTGGCACCGTCCTGGAGAACTGCAGCAGCCTCTGCAGGTTTGGTGATATAACTTCAGACAGGCCCTCTCCTTCTTCTGCACACGGCCAATCAAACAACTGAGCACACAGACGAAACCATGATGGCAACATGAAAAATGGACATGTGTCTGCAGGTAGAAGCTGTCTTTCCGGACCGAGACGTACCCGACAATAGCTACTGTCCTCTGCTCTGCACAGTCGATGGGCCTCCACCATCCCCTCCACGATGTGCTTCTGTTCTCGGGTCAAACTGGCAGACGAAGCCTTTGTGGATGAATCGTAAAACACATGATGACATATTGTCCCCAAATTGAAACCGCTAAATTAGATTGGTTTTTTTTAAGTTGTCCAATGGGCTACACAACTGATCATATACCCGTTCATATATTTAATTACATACCAAATGATGATAACATAGCATCTCCCAGAACATCTGGTAAAACATGTCTACTTCATAGTAAGTGAGGCATCCCGGATGTCCAGTACCTGTGCAGGTAGCCTGCTGGTCGAGCTGACCCGCCGGCTGTCGGTGTTCTCCTCCTCCTGCTGTCCTCTGCCTTTACCTCCTTTCCTCAGTCGTTTGGATTGACACTGCACTTCAGTCAGAAGGCCTGAGGAGAGAAATTGGAGTTTCTAGACTCTTTTTTTGATTACTCTGATCGAGCCTTTACTTTTATAAACGACGACAGTCGTCACTCACACTCAGCCAGCATTCCTACGGCGCGGCACTTCCTCAGACGACAGTCTTGGCACTTCCTCCTCATGTACATGTCCATCTCACAGCCGCCGCCGCTCTTACAGTGATACACAGCTTTCTTGGTCACACTACGCCTGAAGAATCCTGCAGCGTCCAGGTAAGAAGGGGAGGATAGAGCCCTTTTAGAGCATCCCAGGAAACAATAAAACAGCATCAAATTGACTCCAAAGGCAGAAGATAAGAAACACCATTACCTTTGCATCCCTCGCAGGTCAGTGCGTTGTAGTGATACCCTGATGCTTTATCTCCACACACGACACACAGCTCTTCCTGACCTCTGCTCTTACTTCCCGGCCCCAATCGGGACCTCCGCCCCAGAGGCAGTCCTGACACTCCGAGCCCCTGAGCGAGGCCTCCGTAGTTGGGCTCAGGGCTGGGATCACATGGGCCCTCCAGGCAGTTGGGGCTGTAGTGGTACGGCGGATGGCAGAGCTTTGAGGAAGAAGAGGAGGTGGAAGAGGACGGGGAGCCATAGAGGGGAAAAGGCAGATTGGCAGGGTTGTACTGTTGCTGGCTGTAAGGGAGCAGCTGCAGGTCAGGGTCCTGCAGGGGGTAGCCCAGAGGATCAGCCAGCATGTCTGGGGTGGACAGATGGACACAATGTTATACTTTTTACTTTTCATTGAAAAACTGCAGGTAAGGTAAAACAACTGCATCACCACATTAGCACGACCACCAGTGTGAACGAAGCGACACTATCTACCCTGCTGTCAGCGTCATAGGAATGTGTTCTTACGTGATCGTGTGACTTTTATGAATCTCAGGGGGTTCAATAAAAAGCGGAGACCTTGTGAACTTGTTTGAAACAGGATGCAGCTGAGAAACTCCCACTGCCATGTATGAATGTTTGATCCCCTTTTCTGGATACGTGATTCAGCCTGTACAGTCTGTTCAGTGTGAAGACGGCCTGAAATGTCTTTGAGTGCGGTTCAGCAGCTTGTGTTTTTGCAAGTCCCGTCTCCGCTGAGAAAACATGTGCGACCACTGGCAGCCTCTTAAAGCGCAGCTGGACCAGCACGACTGGGACCGCTGTGGAATTAAATGGAGAGCCCGGCCGACTGAGAGGACTGCTGTACATGTACATGTTTCAACAGATGAAACATGACGCAGGAAGATAAAGGCTCTCAATAATGTCAGCCGGCTCACCTTTGAACCTGGTGCATTTAAACTTGGACAGCCGTCCTAGTAGAGTTAATTTAGTGATTCAGACTCCAGCTGTTGGGTGATGGTGCAGGGGTCTCACAAGAAGGATTTGCAGTGATTTTCCTTTTCAGAAATAGTAAAACTCAAAGCAGCAGAGGCAGAGATGCTTTTTGTTCCTAATTCTGCTAAAGCTCCAAAAACAAAGAATCTTAAATGTCCCACAATGCAGCTTGTCAGCAGGTTTCCAGTTTGACACACGTTTGATGAAGGCTCACTTTGTAACACTTCCTTACGTTGGATCTGCATCTGCACTGGGCCCGAGGATGCAGGCGCACACTTTGACACCAGTGACGTTTTTGTCTGTGCTGACGTCAAAGTCCTAGTTTACAGGACGGACCGATGAGAAAGACGCGTGACATCACAACTACTCTAGGTTTTAAAGAAGGTCGATACGAAACGTAAAACTTATCAGTGACGTTGGAGGCATCTTGTGTCAAACAGCTTGATGTGCTAAAACACATCTGGAGGGGATCATATTCTCCACGTATGTGTGACAGCCGATAGCACTGCTCTTTAAGCAGGAGGTCGGCTGTTCATGTGTCGGTGCCCGGCGGGCCGCTTCTATCAGAATCTGTCCAAGCTTGTTTTCAGAGGCTCAGTACTATAAACAAAAAGACCTCGATGATGAATGGTCCTGATGTGTAAAATCAGTGTGAGCCTTTTAAATTTGAAAAAATAAACAATGACACATTATCTATAATTATTATCCTCCAAGTCATAGATTCCTCAGAACACACACATCCCAAGTCTCCTGCTCAACATCTTTAAAAGACAGAAGCATTTGTCCTCCTCATTTCTAGAAGGTGTCCAGTGGCTTTCAACATCTGCTGTCTGACCCACAGAGGTCAGGAGGTCGTGATGGGCCACGTTCACTTCTTCTCCTAACTGAGTATTTGACGGCGTGAGTACATCTCTGCTTCGCT
Source organism: Macroramphosus scolopax (assembly GCA_901007825.1). Classification (NCBI taxonomy): domain Eukaryota; kingdom Metazoa; phylum Chordata; class Actinopteri; order Syngnathiformes; family Centriscidae; genus Macroramphosus; species Macroramphosus scolopax. The sequence continues at coordinate 6,994 of CAAKHC010008358.1, read as the reverse complement.
CACTCTGCTGTGACCTCACGATAAAACCATGCCTGAAGTGTGGCAGAGATTCTCCTTCTTCCCTGTCACTTAAAACAGGCCGAGCACTTATCAACATTCCGTCTTGACTAATGATGATGGAAATGTTTTGTCTCTCCTTAATTTGTCAGCACAAGTACTTTTGGCCGGGTTGATGATAGCGAGCGTCGTTGTCAAAAACTGCTGAATCTTAGATTTCTCTCTGATCAACTGACTGTGTGTGAACAGTCGTCAGTGTAAATTGCATTTATTTACTCTTTCTTTGTGTCCTTTGTGACGTTTGTTTTCTCTCCAGATGTTTCCCGTCTCTACCAGACTGTGGCGGCGATGGTTTCGTTCTCAGCATGTGACAGCACTGTGGCTCACACTGTTTGTAAACCATTTGAAAACTGTCTAAACACTCCTCAGCCTCCCTTCCATCCCACGCACGCTAGGGAGCCAACGACACCAGCACACAAACCCCCCATCGTGCCCCCCCCCCCCCCCCCCCCCCCCCCCCCCCCCCCCCCGCGGGGGGGGGGGGGGGGGGGGGGGAAGGTGGGGGGGG
>CAAKHC010008357.1:0-15557 GCA_901007825.1 Macroramphosus scolopax | reverse complement strand
CTTTAAGAGGGAAAGGGGGGGGGGGGGGGGGGGGGGGGGGGGTTCACAGCAATTCACAGAGCTCGATATAACACAAGCATTATTTCTCTCAAATTAATTAGCTTAAATTAGATGTCAGAATGGTTAATTATTATGATGAATGTTTTATTGTAATAATAGTGAGAGGAATTAGAACAATGTTAAATCGGGGCGCGCACACTCAATGCAGAATTGTCAGAGAGAGTAATGGGTATAATTCATTTAATGGGAGCAAAAATACCCACGGATTTTAATAGCAAGGACAGTGTGTGTGAGAGAGAGAGGAGGGAGACGCAGGGGAGGAGATGGAGGAGGAAGAGCGGAGGCATCTGAACTCCACTCGTCTTTGTTTTGTGGCGCTAATGACGAGGAGGCTGGAGAGTCTCTCGGCTTTGCTCTGTTTGCCCTGCTGAACACACAAGCGCACATTTTTGGAGTAGAACTGACGTCAACGTCCTCTCGTAGCGACGCTATAAACTGATGATGAACTGCATTAATGTGTTATCAGTCCTGGTGGTGAAGACTGAGGCTTCCCCCAGTGTTTGATGTTTGTGGCAGGACCTCTCAGCGTCAGACCCTTTACATCTTATTCTGCTGAGAATATTTAATCTGACGTACTTGAATGACGATTTAAACTTAAACTCACCAGGAAGACGACGTCACTGAGTCCTCATTTGATACGTTTTACACATTTTCTGAATCATTTTCAGGAGCTTCATTAACGTATTAAATTACTCTCCATTTATTTTTCAACAGTTGTAAAGTCATCCATCCGTATTAGAAGTCTCTTTCTTTCCGGGTCAGATTAGAACAAGGACACCCCCTTTTTCCACCTCGACAGTAAACCTACAATCAGGAACAAATTAGCTTAGCTCAGCATTAAAGGCTGGAGAAACAGCCAAAGGTAACAAAACCTGCCTACCTGCCTCCGGAAGGCTCATTTATTACTGTAAAACAATATATCAGCTCCATTTAATCCTTAAAAAACACACCTGTATAGAACCAGCAACCGGTGTTATTGAAGCAGGCTGTATCCTAAACCTGAGCACATGATTTATATTAATTATTACAGTACAAGTGGTCATATAAACCACAAATGGTCATTTTTACACGACAGACTGAATAACTGAATAAAAGTTTTGGTCTATTCCTTTAATGCAAACTTAATGTCCACTAACTATAACTAATGTGCACATTCCCACAGCTAATTATTGATTGTCCTAATGTTTTGGTAAGTGTGCAAAGAGATGTCGTGTCGTTATTGTTTGACTGAGGTTGAACTCTGCAGCCTGGTTCAGTCGAACCTTTACCTGATGTGTCATCACTAATCTTCCTCGATGTGGCCTCACTTCCTCTCAGAACATATTTAAAGTCTCAGCTTGTCGGTTACGGCCTTGAGATAGTTGACGACGCCGTGGCTTCCATACCGTCATCCAGTAGTTCACTATAGTGGGTTATCGTCTGCACACGGTGCTCTGATAGAGTGTTGGTGAAGAATGAAGTCCGTTCACCGGGTTGGAAGATCATCTCTGATTGTTTTGACCCCATCAGTAGAAAAACAGAGAAAATCCACAGTCAATGAATTCCAGTAATTAAAACTAAGAGCAACAATTAGCAACAATTAGCATCCTGAATCTACAAGTGCACATAAACAATGATGAATTAATACTTAATGTATTCTTATTATACAAACATGAGCCGAAGACATATGATGAGCCTCAGGTTGAATTACTTGTCTGCTTCACTTGTGATGCAGATTTAAATAACTTTAATTCATCCAATGGTAATTTAATCTGTAAGTACATTAGCAGGGGAATGCAATTAACTAATGTAATTGCTTAATACAATTAACTCTTTAATGGGACACAATCGTAGACGGACCTGTTGAGTGTTTTATCCCAAAAAAAAAGCGGTGAACTGAAGTGACCGGCTCATCCGATTTTGTCGTCTGTGAAAACAAAGGTTCACGTCAGGCCTCGGAATCCGGCAGAACCTGTGTTTGGCGACGGTCGCAGGCGACTCAGAGACAGACTCCCACTGCGGAGTGTTGAATATGTGCGTGCACGCAGCGGGGGGGGCTGCCGAGCACCGAGGTGTGAGGGGCACACACAAGTCAGGATGATCTGCACATGAGGTCATGTCAGCTCAATCCCTGTGTTTGAGCTGGGTGACCTGACTTACACCCCGTTACCGGTCCAAACAGGGACTAAGCTGTCTGGCCTCACCATATGCCAGCAGACCCAGCAGCTCCACTCACCGCTGCTTTAAGATCCAGATCTGCATGAAACAGTCTGGTTTCAATTCGTCAGTCGGTGTGGAGGCACGTTACTGTGTCCTAGTTGAGGATAACAGTAGAAAGACGAGTTTTCTCCTTAACTTAAGTTCAACTTACTTAATAAGGAACATATAATAATATTTCTGGAGGTATAAATGAGACCTGCAGTCAATACAGAGTCTACTACATCTTGTAGTTTATCATCTATGGGATGCAGCTGGAGGAGACCAACCTAACAGAAGGACTAATATGCAATATGTTACCTTGAACTTCATTGTTGCAGGGTGACAGCACCAACACCTGCACCGATATGCAGCAAATTGTGCATTAGGAAGTGTCAAGAAGGGTTTGGTACCTGAGTTATATTCATACAGCAATCATCCAAACCAGATGTGCACTGGAAAGATCAAACAGTACACCTACTGTATATATAACTGGTGTACTTGTTAATTCAGTGGTTTTAAATGAAGAGGTTGATTTAACCGCCTGATTGTAAATCAAAGTGATAAGTTAACACTGACCGATACAGATAGACCCACTGGTCTGCCTGTGGCGCTGCAGCAGGTGACTGATGACCTGCTGGACGCTCCCGAGGCTGGAAGTGGCTCCAGTTCTAGAACCAGTTTGATGTTTCCCTGCACTCGGTCAGGACTGATCTCTGATCTCTTCCACATCGCGGTCTGATAGCGGTCGGACTTAAACAAATCTGATCCGACGGAGACAAGAGAAATGCTTTTTTCCCTCGGAGGGGCTCAGAGGAAGAGGAAGAGGAAGAGGAAGATGCAGAGATGGAGTTTCATCACCGAGAGACAAATTTCTGATATTTTTCGGGCTGGTCTAAAAAGTTTTCTATTGGATCTCACTGTTATCTCAAGAGCTTATTATTTCAGACGTATTAAAGATCAGTAAAGTCAGCGAAGGAAAAAGAGAATTTTAAGATATTAAATTAGGTCCGGCCGGAGACAAGAGGAGGACTATTTTCTCCACGGCTGAATTTAAAAAGTGTGAGAAAATGGAATGAGAAAATGAGTTCATACTGATGTTAATGGAATTGATAATAGATAAAATAAAAGTAACAAATAATGTCAACAGTTTTCTTGTTTTTTAGTTCTATAATTCCATTAATGCAACAACACATGCAAAGTACCAAGAACGAATGATAAGCAGCCAAAGCACTGGAGAGGATCCACAGAGGACAACATGTTAATGACCTAATGTTGGGAGGCAGATAGATTTAATCAGCTAACTTACCTCATTATAAGACTCAAATATGTTTTGCGTCTCCAGACAGATTTTTTTGGGCAAAATTGCTCTTCTGATAGTTTACTTGGTCCAGGAGAAATAAAGTAGACGAATGAGGAGGATCTTCTTTGAAGTGACGTTGTTGTTAAATATTTGCATTAGTAAGTGATAGTAAGTAAGCATGCTAGTGAGCGAGCTTACTAGTGTGTAGCAGAGGCCAACGCATGAGGTTTGTATTCATATCACTGCCATATTCATCAAACCTTTCAGCCTCCTTTATGTTTCCCCTCTGATTCATTCAGGTTTTCCATGACAAAAAGAAAACTGCCTTTTTTTGATATAATCTATCAACTTCTGTAGGTCCTGTAGATCAGCGGGCCCCAGAAATACACATTTGGGATTATCCAGCTAAACGAAATGCCTTTCAATATCCAACCCCGGGTTCTCAGCGTGTGAGGAAGAAACCATTAAATGTAATGTAACTGCTCGCCACCTGCTGCTATCTACCAGGCCCAGAATGATTTTTTTACCATAACCTTGCTGTGCACAACAGAAACACCTGCAGGCGGATCCCACACCAGAAAGATTCAACAGATTATAGCGACGTCTCCGACTTCCAGGGCCTGCGATGTACACACTCCTGTATGCATGTGTTGACAGGTGTGTGTAAGGGGGGGACAATCATGGTAAATAATATTTTTAATGGGGCACAAAAACTATACCGTTAGTGTAAACGTGAGATCCTCTAAGTGGAATGAACAGATGGTTTGTGTTTATAGCGGAACAATAGCGTCTCAGCGTATCTCCTGCAAGAGAACGTCGCAAAAGAAAAGTGGTCTTTTGAAGTAGTGATCACGATGCAAGACTGGATGTCTGTGCATGTGTGTGCGTGTGTGTGTGTGTGTGTGCTTGTGTGATTTGGGTTACGTCTTCTCATCTGGTCTTGGCATTATGGAGTCAAGCTTGTTTTCTTTTTTTTTTTTCTTCTTCTTCTTCTTCTCCTTTGCCTTGCAAGTCGCTCCCACCATCTGGCACCAGGCTTTGAAAACCAGGCCAAGTCTCTCCCACCAGAATGGCATGAAAATATACCCACACATACACCCGGCCGTCTTGTCGCTGTATCGTACAGACGGATCCGATGGTTCAATGGAGACACGAGGTGCAGCTTCGCAGAGAGATACTCCAAAAACATGCATTAAGGTGGATTCGTTGTTCGGAAGCTTTGGATTCAAAATCAAAAGATACAATTATAAGATGGCCACGTTTGTTTTTTTTCCGGGGCAAACTCGACAGCCTGCGCAGACACGGAGAGATTGAGCTCGGTTAAACAATTCAGGCTGTAAAAAAAAGAGGCAGTCAGAGTAAAGGAGAGATTGGGATCAGAGCTCCAGTGACTTGTTTGTGTAGTTAACTTTCTGCTCCTGTCAGCGTGCAGGAACTCCACTGACTCTCCTCTGTTGGAGGCCGGGGTCATTTGCATAACCTATTCCCCCTCTCTCTCTCTCTGCCAGTCGCCTCAGCGTCTCCCTTAGTCTCTGTTTACTCCGCGCGACTTAGGCCATGTTGGATCACTCCACCGCTGTGCCGTGTTGATTCCCCTGTTCGTGGATGGGCTTTAATTGCCTTGGTTTAATGCTGGGTCAGGCTGTGTGTGATACACTCTCTCCCAAGTAAGCCTCATCACGACAATGTCCTTTAAATTGCTTCCTCTCTCACGCACACACACATCATCCGTTTCCTGAGACAATTCCACAACGTATGTGTCCAAATCGGAGTTGCATGACACCATCGTACTTTAGGGGGTTTCTCAAAGATGTCCTCTTTGCTGTCACACAAATATTTGTCCCTCTTAATCCCCGTTGATGCCGCGCCGCTCGCTACGGGTGAAGATTCTAACCGGTGATGTCACAGCCGTGTTGGTTTTACCTTTTGACAGCCGATGCAGAACACCTGCTGACAGCACTGATTCCGGGATTCCCAAAGGTTTAATATGTTCAGGCAATCGAGAGTGTCGCAGCAGCACTTTTTTCCACCGTGACATATTCACAGTGGATTTGTCCTCAAAAAATATGGCATTACCCCCGCCTGGAGGGTTGAACAGGAGCTGTCTGGATCGTTTCCATTTCCATACGTCCCGTCTGCGTGCTGAAATCTGACTGGACCCAAATTCATGCTTTAAGGTGGATCAGAGGGTCACTAACAATATACGGTGAGGTCATGACACTCTGACATAATAAAGTAAGAATGAACTTTTATAACCTAAGTGGCAAACTCTCCAGGGTCCAATCATAACGCCACCATGCTGAGGGAAGCTCAGTGGTACAAAGTCAGACCGCGGCTCATAGCGGGAGACATAATGTGCAGTGATAATCCAAGTGCAGTAATATCATCGTCCCATATATGGTCATTAAAATGTGTGCATGTGCTAAATTGGTAATTAGCCCTGAAGTAGAATGATTAACTCCTCTGGTATACTTTGACCATCATATGGAACTGGGAGACCCAGTTTGGTTGAGTTAACGAGATCAAAGACGGAAACTTCAAAAACCAGACGGCTACGTGTTTGACGCGCCGCCACGCTCATTGTCTTTACGCACATCAACATCTGTATTTTACAGACTCCAGTGGAGAGGTTAAGTGAGGATGCTAAAACCACTTTAATTGGAAACTTAAAAAAAAAAAAAAAGAAGAAAACACGTTAGCGGAGCTGCATGAATTTTACTAAATTGATTTTGGGAGCCAGCAGCTGGTAAGCAGGAAGTGGTAGGAAGCAGCTAGTTAGATGTTGTCATATCAGAGTAAAGGCAAGTCTTGCTTTCTGCAGCCATTTGTGTAGCGCCCCCGGCCAGCTAATCAGTAAACAAGATCAGGCTCTTTCTAAATGAACGGGGGGAAACTTCTTCCTCTGCACAGATTCATTTTTGTGCAACATAGTCGAGATGAACTAGGGATGAGTCTGAATCCAAATCGTTCTCGAAGAAAGCACAAGTAATACGCTACAGAAAGATATACAATGTAGAATATTTCTCTTTTATCCACTAGTACAAGGTGAACCGGCCTTCAGCAGCACATGGTTGACGCAGCAATGACCTCAGCCGGCACAGCTAACATTCACAGAGTTCCGCAGGCCCGTCACGATGTGCTGGACGGACTTTATCTGCGTGAAGTTGAAGTTGAGTCGTGCTTATGCAAAGTAAGCAACTTTAAGTCCACTCACTGGGTCATATCCATCGTTTACTGCACAGCCGGATCTCCTACTCCGGGCTTTCCCTCCAACCCCCACAGTTTCTATACATCAAACACCCCTCGCTCGCCTTGTCTAGCAGAGCTGCGGCTGTCGAAGCTAAAGCTAAATTATAACCTGAGTTGGCACGACAATGGGAATACAAAGGCTAAAAGAGACACTTGCACATATACATATATACTGTATATATATATATATATATATATATATATATATATATATATATATATATATAAAAAGTCAGAATTTATGGCCATTAACACAAACTTTATTGATATATTCAGGGCACATTACGCTACCAACGTAATCCCTGCTAGCCGTCCCTCCCTGTCCCCAACCAGCTGTCTCATGTCTTTACACAGCGTGTTTGCACAAGCTATCAAACTTCTTTCCACTGAGGCAGGTCAAACAGGAGACTTGTCATTTTCAGTTTTTACCAAGTTTGCTTGAAGGTAACGTTCCCGCCATCACATCCCTCCGCTCCTCAACCCTCCACTGATGCACATTTAGCTATAACAATTACATCGTGCCGTCCTTGACGCAGCTGTTTGTGAATCAACGTGTGTTTAGTCAATAAGAGCTTTTTTTGCTAATGAATTAACTTTGGATTCAATCACCTAGCAGGCAGAAACAGGCTGTAAAAACAGAGGTTTGCATCCATGGCTGTTGCATTACCACCATCTGCTGGAAGGCACTTAGCCGTTCCTCAACTTCATGTCAGTCTCAGACGGATCCACAGGAATAAGTTGAGAGTCTCAAATACATTTAAAAAATCATTCTAATGATCATATATTGATAATGTTTCACTCCATAGATTTCCAACACTGTTGTGTTTTTGCAGCGTTTTGAACCGACTTTCCCCGAACTCGTTGTACGTGTCATCCGTCCACCCGTCCCTTGAGTTATGTGTATCATTCAGTTCGGTATTCCTCCCTCTGGTTTCAGACACTTCCCTTCCTGTCTTTGTGTGTTACCCGCCCGTGATTGTCTGCCTCGCCCTGATTGGTTTCACCTGTTTCCCATTACCTGCCTCCCTCAGCGTATCAAGTCTGTCTTCCTTCGTCTCGGTGCCAGTTCATCTCTGTTCTTCCTTGTCAAGCAGTCTTTCTGTGATCTGATCTGTGGCTGTTTTCTGACCCGCCGTCTCTTTCACAAATTTGTTTGCTTTTTACCAGATTGCCTACCTGCGTGCAGAAACCTGTATGTGCAAAGTAAAGATTGTTTTATTGTACCGAGTTCCGTCCCCCCCCCCTCCGGAGCGGTGCGTTTGAGTCGTGTATCTCCGTGGCAACCAGTCATTTCAGCATGTGCCAGGAAAGGATCCATTACAGTTCGGGGGCCGGTCAACGTAGCAAAATACAGCATGTTTTTCTGTTGGTTTGGCAGAGGTGTGCACCCTCTGTGTGCCCTACTGTCAGCACCATTATGTAAACAGTAGCCACTCTCAAGCGGAGTCCCTGCAGAGGCTTCCCCCAGAAACTGTCACGGCACCTGCAGTCATTCTCAACAACACTGCGACGCCTCCTTGCAGCCTATTGCCAGGTGGGCAAGAGACAAACCTCTACTGTGATCAGTGAGGCGGAGCGGAGCATTCAGTCCGCACGGCAGCCGACATTAGAAAGATGATTCTAACTCTCTCGCTGATTAGTTACACGTACATTAAGTATTTTGTTAAACGTCGTGGTCATACAATCTGATTTGAGGAGTGCATAGCAGCATCTGGTCGCGTCAGTCAACATCCCAGAATATGAAGAAAAATAAGCATGTTTGTGCTGGTTTTCTGGCCTGTGTGTCGGTCCGCTCTGTCTGAGTGCGTCTGTGGTTTCTTTATGAGTTACGACGTCGAACAATCAGATCATCATGGCGAGACACAGACTGCACAGGGGGAACATGCGGTTTTCCAAACATTGTCATGGTGTAATTGTTAATTCCGCATGTGAAACCAATACGATAACATGTCAAATTTATGGGACAGCTGTGAAATCCATGTGTTTTTTTTTCCTGTAAGGGTTTGTGTGTTTTGTTTATTAAATAAGATCAGCGGTTGGTTATGTGGTTTGTACGCGGAAGCCGGATAACCAAACTGTGAAATCCCGCCGAACAATGGGGCCCCTGACTGCAGCACAAACAAACATTGTTCGATATCTGTCCCCTCTTATAATCCACTTGGACGTGGATTTCAAAAGGAGTTTTCATTATGACTGTGAAATCGATCACGAAACGATCGCGGCAGAAGTGGATTAGAGTTTGAATTTCCTTCAGTGAAGAAATAGGATGATTATCAATTAGGTTTTAATTTCTGCCTTTCACAGAGCTCGTTATCCCCCTGCTGCCGCCGCGATATCGTCTGATTTCACATTGATTTCTGCAACATCAGATGTGATGAAAAGCATAAGAAAGCAGGTAATTGCATAAGAAGCAATCGCGTTCAGACACAGGTTGGCGATAATTGCTGTGTAAATGGTTGCGAAAGAAAAAAAGACCTGCATGGAAAATACGTGTAAGTAGATAAACGTAGAGGTAACGTCTATTTACGGCTCGAGTGGAGTCAGATTATGTTAGCGTCGGATAAAGTAGAGGCACGTAAATAATGGATGGGACTGGAATGGAGGAGCAGATATAAGCATGGAAGAAATGTTTAATGAACTTACAGTGCACATCACATTTAAGTGGAACAGAGATTAGATGCTTTTTTTTTTTAAACAAAAAAGGTGGAAAATATTGAGCGGAAAAAAAACATGTCTCTGCTGATGATTGCTTTTTAAATAACCTTAAATAAACTCGGCGTGATTCTGCATACTGAAGACGTCACAGTAAACATTCATGAGTTGGATCAATAGAAGTGGAGAGCGAAGGGGAAAACAGAGTTGGCTTTTCAAGTTGTTTTTTTCTCTTCCTGAGTTTCTACGAGTTCTTTTTCTACGAGCAAACGTCACGCAACCCAACGTGACCCCCCCAGATAGGCCGATGATGAAGCAGCGATCCCTCAGCAGCATGTGTTCCTGGAATTAGGCCTCCTACGTATCCGCACAGAGCCCAGGGAATCATTCCATTAGTTGTGAAGCTGTTAATACACGTTGACATTCATCCGTGTGGTTGCAGGTTTTAATAATCACCGAGATTTCTCTTTGTTGTTGCGTGAAAACCGAGTCGGTGTTTTTGCGAGAATCACCGTGACATACGTGATGGCGATAAGGCGAGATGTGCACACGAACTGCAGTTCATTCTTTAAGAACGAGAAAAGAAATACAGGATAAGCCTCACATATTAAAACTATGTAACCGTTTAAAAAAGCATTAAAACGAAAGAGAAAAAAAAAATAGGATTAAAACTCTTTAAAGCCCCACGGACCCAATTTGTTTCCAGATTCACACCCCTTCTCCCTCCTCGGTTGAATCGCTCACAAATTATTAATCGCAGTGAGTTGGAGGACATATCGAATGAAACTGACATATAATTACGCTCAAGGGACAGACGCCCTCTAGTGGTCGAAGTTACGTCAGGCGCAAAGGAGGAAGTTAATCTCAAGGCAACAACGTCTGCGTCGGGAGGATGTACGACAAAACCCTGGACTGTCACGTAGCAGATTCATTTCCCGTCGCCCCCAAAACAGCCTTGATCTTACGCTAACCATAACATCATTGTTATCGCGGTGACCATGAGGAGTTACCGCCTTTGTTTTGCTTGTCTTATGCTGTGTTCTTGGCTGAAGTTGGATTATGATTAAGTTAAAGGACATTTTTACACGTTCAAAACGTGTAAAAAATATCCTGTATTATTAACTAGCGTCGGTACGAGCGACCTCCGGGCGTAGCATGCTCCGTAAATAATGGACGGATCGGAAAAAAAAAAAGGCTAACGATGATAGAATATGAGACACGCACAGGTCAAAAAAACACCGAACTTTCCCTTTAATTGTTCCCATTGACACTCTATGGGATCAGCATTGCTGTTTGACACTACAAATACATAAAAAAGGAATTTATTTTTCATCTCTTCAAGCTTATAAATAAAGACTGTCACTTTCCAGGCTCCTTGAAACTGTTTGGACCCCCCCTGGAGAGGGGCCCCTCCCACTTTGAAAACCTCAGGCCAACACTACAATTATCCCGTCTTTCTCCCACTCAGTGTTTGATAATCGGACCCGGTGGCTGGCAGGAGGCACAACATTATCGATAATGGATTCTCTTCTGTCTGAGCTGAGAGGGCGTTTTTATCAATGAGGTGACGTATCCAACATTCAGTTAACCACAAATTTTTTTTTGACTCATTCATACATGCGGCTGCTCACATATCATTCATACGGCTTCAACCACACACACACCAACAACACCCAAAAACCCACCCGATAAAACCGTTCTCACTGCCTCCATTTAAACCAGCCGATTCCTGCAGAGGGTGAATCAGTGCGATCTGCTGGGTTACTTTGTCAACATCATAATCATCTTTGATTGGTGCGTCGTCGCTGTGGAGAGAAAAAAACAGATGCTGCCTCATTACTCATACAGTCTTATCTGAATTCACACGCATGCACGTGCACGTGCAAACACGTGCACAGCAAGAGGACATACAGGGTAATTTGTTTCTTATATTGAATTTCCTTGTGCTTCCACAAGAAGATCAAACATCATCTTAGCAGGAATTCGGGGGTTTAATGAACCGGAAGCGTCCGTATACGCAGCGTGCTCTGCTTATATGTTGTTACATGGCCGTACACCGCTGGTAAAGTGTGATTCCCATTAACAGAAACATCAGCACAGCACAACACAGACGCTGGTCTCTGCTACCAATGGGAGACGGAAACAGCGCACCCAGAGGATAATGGATTAGTATAGATTTAAGAAGATTCCAGTGTTTGCTAAGCTCCTAGCTAAGTGTGTGTGTGTGTGTGTGTGTGTGTCCTATATCAAGTGCAGCCTATCTTTTAGATGCAAAAGAAAAAAAAAATGTCCACAATAATGATACAATGTTTAATCTTTCACTTGAGATGTCTGAGGAGGGAGGAGTGGTGCTCTGACCCCACACAGCTTCTGCAACAGATCTCCTGGTTCTGTAGATGTACATATATATGATGTATTTATTCTTATAATAACGATGCTTCGAGGTCCTCGCACCGCCGCGCACATCATCCTTTGATGGCTCCCAACCAACTCAGATGTGAGTCATCCATCCATCCACCCGTCCATCATTTCTTTCTCCTGCCGGGTTCCCGGTGGCAGCAGAGTGAAAGAGGGAACCCAGACCCGACTCTCCCTGGACTCCACCAGTATAAACAACCACAAGCGAGCATAAACAGTTTACAACCGTTTCCAAAACCATTTCAAACACTTCTATTCCAGGATATCAACACCGTGTGTCTTGTTAGGTTCAGTCAAACAAACACCGAGGTCTCGGTTCGGGTTAAAGTACGGCCTCGCATGTGTGACTCACGCAGGCCGAGACGAAGCTCTGTGATGCTTCAGTGGAAAAACCCGCCATGTCTCATGTAGACATGCCACAGTGTGACGTAAGTCAGTGAAGGCACCAACCTGGGATGGAAACATTCTCGCCCCTGATGTACTCACACTGAAAATGTCCCCTGACTTCTGTACTCACTCCCTCCGTGTTGTCTTTACTCACCTACGCTTGTTTTTTAACTGCAGCCATCTAAATTATTGTAAATGAGAGGCTTTGTTGCCTCGAGCGATAAGCGCTTGGAGATCTCAGCCGTGGACGGTCTGATCGCACGGCTGTGATAAATTCAGGCTGTTTGGGATTTTAATAATAAAATCAATAACGTGTGTTGAAAAGATCCAATGGAAAAAAGGTGATTAATTTATATCTAACTTAATTTATGTCTACATTATTTGTGCACCGACTTTCTGTGCATCTATCTTAAACGTCATCTCCTTCATCCTCACGTGTTCCCTCCATCACTACCTCCCTGTATCTCCTACTCCTCATCATCATCTTCATCAACACCCCGCTGACCTCTCCGTCCTATCTCCAGCCCTCTTTGTCGTTCCTAAAGCTCTCTGTGTTGATCTCCACGGATAAAAAAGATCGGATTCGTCTCCCCTTGTAACAGTGTAGAAGAAAATAGATGGACAGCACCGACAGTGTATCCACAGCATCCCCCCCCCCACCAACACTCAGTGACCTGACCATCTGTGACTGAGGATTCCGGTCCTTAACTAAACCCCTGTCAAACTGGTGCTCTGTGTCTCGAGTGTGTGAGTGTGTCTAGCGCTGGTTGGCGGTGGGGAGGGCGGGCAGGACCGGGGCCGGGGTAAGCTCCACTCAAAGCTGTCGTAAACACCACTAATGCATCGCTAAACTTGGGGAATCTCATGTGCCTCCGCGTGCGTCTCCCTGTGTGTGTGTGTGTGTGTGTGTGTTTCACACACAGCCGACTAATCCCTCATAAACCTACATTTTATCGCTTACCACACCATTAGCTCAGCCGTGGCGTAGTGCCTGGAGATGTCAAAACAGAGGGACGACAAGTCTGCGCTATTTCTTTGTTGCTTCGCGAATTATCCACATTTCCCAGGGCCCCTGCGAGAGATGAAAATAATTATGTCCTCCTCAGCTGGGAAACAATGTAATATTAACTGCATCCAGTCGTTCCTTCTGCTTTATGCAGCCAACACTGTAAAACAAGATGTAAAATTAGACACTCGGAGGTGCCGCTCTGGGAAAGATGTTTATTTCTTCTTTCAAATTGACTTTGTCAGCTATTTTCAAAAAGATGGGAGTGTTTATTTTTTTTTGCTGTATAGGCTTTACTTTTTTTTTTTGTATTTCATCTGCAGTTAATACATGTTGATGTGTGCAACACTTTTGCTGCTAGCTGGATTCTTTTCCGTGCATTTCTTCCCCCCCGCCAGATAGCAAAGTCTTCCTATATATATATATATATATATATTATCTGTTTTCCACACGATGGAAACATTCCTCTCCCTCGCTCGGGCAAACAAACACACACGCACGGATATAGCAGACAGGCTGTGTGAGGCTGTCTACAAAGTGGCGTCGGTGACAGAGAGCGATCTCCTGGGGGGGGTTGGGGGGGTGAGCTGGGGAGCGAGGTGACACGGTTACTGTCTCTGATCAACCCAAGAGCTGTGTTACTGTTGGTGTTTATGTCTACGCATGTGTGTGTGTGTGTGTGTGTTTCGTGTGTGACCTCACCTGTCACTATCTGTCTTTGCATTTGTTTGCTCGCGAGTCGGTGCAGGTGTCACCGAGTGCGCCTGTTAGAACACGTTGGTGTGTCTAAATGTGTGTGTGTGCGTGTGCGTGTGTGTGTGTGACTCAAAATGCACAAAACGCTTCAGATGTCTGCACACAGGCCGTCTCGCTCAGAGGCCGACACCCCGCACATCTCAAGTGTGTCAGCGTTTTTTGCAGGGAGCTGATGAGGGATCCAAAGTTGCATGAATCCCCACCCGACCCCCCCACCCCCCACACAACCCCCCCACCCGACGTCCCCGCCACCACCACCAAATTGGAGAAATTGTTACTTCAACAGCTGAAAGCTTTTGTTGGGTGTAATTTGATATTTATTTTGAGATAAACGTTTTTAATCAGAAAACCATTGCTGGCTCTTTCTTACTTGACGCCGTTCGAACACGGCGGGACCGGCGATGAATACAAATGGAAAGTGCACCTTCCCAGAATAATGGTGTGTTTTCTCTAGATTCCTGCAGACCCACGTTTCCATAAATGCATCTTTTCTTACCGCGTTCATTGTCCAAAAAAAAAACAAACAAACTTGGAGCATTTATGACAGAAAACTGACCAGATCACACACCAATTAGATAAATTGCTTTCCCAAAATGCACCAATTTGTTCCTGCACCTTGCAGAACGTCGAGTCCCACTGAACAGCAAGTGGCTCCCAGAGATTTGTTTTGCTTGTCGCTGCCCTATTTTCCCAACAAAGTCAATTCCCTGTTTGAATAAAGTGTGTACTTATTCAAAGACTAATAAGGTACTAATATCATCCGTTCCACGGCGACCTGGGAGTCACACTACTTAAGATGACACTCGAGGAAGATGTGGCGAGGTTACGGGAAAAAAAAAATCACAACAACATTCTGCAGGAAACAAAGGACGGAACATGAATGAAATAAATCAGAGTTTGCATTTCCACGGTGTCGGCGTCTGATTCTATCTTGACACCGGGTAGCTGCGCTCGGGTTTCTTCACTTAAGCTGTTTGACTCAGCTGTCACGGAGAACTCAAGCAGCATCTTTTATATTTATCCCTTTGTTTTTTTTTATAATTCATTTTTAATTTACCTGGCTAGGTGTTTTTAATGAGGACACAGCTCTCGACCTCTGGGTTTATAAATACGTCTGATGCCACAGTTTGATTTACCGTCTGCCCCCCCGTGTGGTTAATATTGTTGTTTTTATGTTGAAATAGATTAAAATAGAACGTTTGGAGAGCCGACCGCAAACATCCTGAGCTATTTATCAGTCTTATAACAAAGACAAAAGATGTTTTCTTCCCTTTACAAACAAAAGGGATCACTTTGATGTGTTTCTACAAGAAAAACTCATCTTAATTTAAGAGTTCCATATAGACGCTGAAGCCAACATGCATTTTGTGCTGTTAATAATCAATAATGATGATGAAGAAGAACTTCAGCCTATAGAAAACTTTACCACATATTCTTTCATATGATGATTAGGTCCTCCTCTCCTCTCCTCTCCCCTCCCCTCCCCTCTCCTCTCCCCTCTCCTCTCTCCTCTCCTCTCCTCTCCTCTCCTCTCCTCTCCTCTCCTCTCCC
>CAAKHC010008352.1:10016-29564 GCA_901007825.1 Macroramphosus scolopax | reverse complement strand
TGGTTATTGATCTCTACAATGTCTGCACAGGAGTGTGTTTTTCATGCAATCTATAAAGCAACACAAAGGAAGACATCATCTAAGTAAAAGGAGCGATGCTTGCGCGCTACTTCAGGAAGTCAATTGAGCTGCGCAGCTCTACAGATGTTGCACGCCCCTCTACACACCATCTACCGATCACACCCTCCCAATTTGACACCCTTCTTAAACTGAAGTGATTTCCCATCTCTCCCACTTCCTGTGGTTGTCTCTGCTGCCCTGCATCACCATCACCGCCTGCCCTCTCAACCCCACCACCACCACCAGTTTGTGTCAGTAATTGGCTGCTCTGTTGCACTGACTGGGAGATGTTTCTATCGCCCCAGAAAGGATATTGAGAGAGAGGGGACGAACAGGAAGCAAATTTCCCCCCAAACATAAAGATTTGTATTTTATATATTACGTTATTTTGCATTTTAAACACGTACATACTTAAAATAAGTGATTAGAGAGAAATCAAAGGACACTTTCCACCAGGGATGTCGGCGCCCTAGCGCCCTCTATTGGCCAGCCGCTGGTCTTGCCATATAAGGCTACATATTGTGATGATAAACTCTACAATATTAAACAAACATATGCACAAATTACTCAACCTTATTTCCTCCATTCTTTGTATACAGTCCACTAAACTGAACTTTAACACCACGTCTGAGCTTCCCCTAACCCTGAACACTCACAGATGCTGGGTAATGACGAAGAGTTGGATGACTCAATACCTTGAAACCTTGAACAAACAGAAAAGTGATTGTTGTCAACTTTTTCTCTCAAACCCCAGAAAACTGGTCCAATAATTCACATAAAGCGATTAAATTAAATGTTTGTCTTTCACCCTCCCTGCGTGTCCAGATGATGATCAATAGGATTATTTCCCTTTACAGCCACAGAGGATGTTAAACTTTGCCTGTCATACTCGAATCGATTCAACTGATGAAGAGAGCATCAGAAATGGTTTCACAACAATAAACACTCACAAACAATACAAACGGATGAATACAGTAATTACAAATCCGTGTTTGTACAGAAAAGAAGGAAGAAATCATTCATCATCGCGCTGGTGCAGAGCTTCGGCGAGAGATGGATTGATGTCTCAATGAGTATAAGAAAGGCCCTCTGACTCTGCAGTGGCTCCTTCGCTCCACAGAGACTCTCTAACAGAGGGTGAAGACCCCCGGAGAGACATCAGAGTAGAGCTGGACTGACTCCCACCAATAATGATGATATCTCTTCTGCTGCTGGGACAACATAACAACAACAACAACAGTATCGACAGCAGCTGGATGAAAGCTGAACGCCTATTAATGAACACTGATGTGAACAGTGTTTTTTCCTCTTCCTCCACATCGGTGTGACGGTCGGTCGGCCCCGCCCAGGCTTGTTCTAGGTCTCAAGTACCTTCCACAATAGACCTGTCACCACTGATGGATTTCTGCTCCACGTAGCTTCTCTGTCGTTGTTATGTCACTGTTTTTTCTTCCATCCCTGAAATAACTTTTCCTGACTTGCAGCCCGTGTAAACGACTTCCTATCCGTGTTTAGCTCGCAGGAAGTCAACGACCACCAGAGCAACACGGACGGATAGAAAACTGTGATTTGAAGCTGGTGATTTCCACATTTCAGCCTTTTATAGCTCATGGTGGAAACTGAATTTAAACTTCCTAATTGTATTTCACTCGCTATATATATAGTTAATTGTTTATAGGAGGAGAAAAAAATTCCACTCTGCTTTCAAATCGTTATATTGGAGACCTTTGCACTGCCAAATGTTTCCTGGGCTCATAAGACGTAGTCTCAGACCAAATACAAGACCTAAGCTTGGAATTCAAATTGAGCAGCATCCATTCTCTGACTTGTTTTCTTTGCCTGTATCACCTCTAAATGGTAGCGATGTCAATAAGTTTGTACCATAACTTGCACCAATTTACATATAAAACCAAAGTTTGTGTCGCCTTTCGTCCAGACAAAATCAAAGTGATCCGAATATCTCCGCGCTGTACTTGTAGTTTGTCTTTATTCTGTTATCAGATTCATATTTCCGTTCCCCGAGGAGACTGAGCTGTCCTTCAACATGCACTGTGGAGAGCTGCCTCCAGTGTTTTTTGTTCTCTGTAATATGTAAATACGAGCACGGGGCGGGGAGGTGTGTTTCTGGATCAGTCCCACACACACACACACACACTATCAGACGCATTAGTAATACATTATTCATCCACTGACATCTTATCACCATCTGCACAACAGCACACAGATGAGTCATTATCATTTCATGTTGCAATAATCTCCAAAGAAAGCATGTGTTGAGGAATAAATCGATTGGTTTTGCTGTGATATATTACATGAAACAACATGTATGACAGCCCACGCATGAGGCGGGGTTGTTGGATGTTAACAGCTAATACAGCAAATGATACGACTCCACATCAACTACTGTGAAAATGTTAGTTCTTTGGAATAAAGTTTTACTTTAATCTCAGAAAATGTGATCTGATCAGCAGAATGAGGAAGAGCTTGGAGGTCTGACAACGACCTGAGTACTCAATATTACAACATATACAGACACCTTTTCCTTGCGAAAACAAATTAATTTTATTTAGCTCCACAGAGACACAATGACACACAACAATTTGGCCTTATTATTATAAAATGATTTGTTTCCTCGTGACATTCTTTGCTCTGGGTGACACCTTTGAGAAATGAGACATGATTTCATAGGTGCAGTCTTGTTTTCCGAAACCTTGTTTCCTCTCGTAATAACTTTAAATTTCACTTTGAGCATTGAGTCACTTACGCTGTAAGCAAAAAACACAGAACAGCACATCCCTCCACCCACCTGCTTTGTCTTTACAATATTCAGTTTGATCAATATGTACAGTGTAGAAAGCTCCGAGAGTCCACGGGGACTCCGTCTTCCAAAGCCCTTGTCGGCTCCAGTGTGTCAAAAAATCTATCAGATTCGGAATAAATGAATAGCAGCGGATAAGAAAAAGGAAATGTTGGCTCATGAGATGTATTGTTTTTCCTAATGCAATGAAGTATACCCGTGGTTCTGGGTGACCCCTTTCCTCTTTCTGTATATTATGAGCTCTAACTCGCGATAAAGATGAAAGGAAACGTTTCCTTCATCGTGACGTGCAGCTCTTTTAACAAAATAGCTCAGCCATCACGTTACAAAAGGCCTCATCTTGTCCGTACAATTGAAAGTCATTCAGTAAAAGGACCTTTACTGTAAGTGCATATTGTATATTCTGCAAAGAAATGTTCTTTCTAAGGGACTGAATGGATGAACAGAACCAAGGTGTCATGTAAGAACTTTAGATGAGGGCAAATCAAGACTCAAGTCTTGCTGACATGATGTAGTTGAATGTTGTTCCAACCCGTATTTCGCCGTCCTCCATGTGTCGTCTGGTCAAGAGGCGTGATGGAGAGGGTTGATATAGTAAACAGTGGAAGCAAAGAATGTGTGTGGAAGAATTCTGTTAATGCTGAGTTACTATGATTCTTTTTTTTAATGGCTTTGGTCACATAAAACCGCAACAAGCTGAGCATTAAATCAGAGCCGTGAAAAACACCCGTCCTCCGGGGAGGAGGGCGTCAACACTGCTGACACCGCCAGACTCCTGGGAATCGCTCGTTTCTGCCTCCCACAGGATCTTCCTGTTCAATATGTTGCCGTGTTTATTGTCGTACTGATCAAGAGTGATGCATGCTGTCAGTCTCGTCCGTTCGCAGCAAGCAGACACAACACGAAGCATAACTGGGCGACGACAGCGGTACACGTTTGAAAAAACAGCACGGTCAGCGTGGAAACAGCAGTCCTCCATATACACACACACACACACACACTCACACTGGACACCAACAGAACATCTTTCTAATTCATTGTATCATTCCTGATGTCTTAAGTCAATTAGCACTTTTTTGTCTCAAGGCCCCCGAAACCAATAAATATTCATTTGCAGCTTGGCAGGTTAACACACGACTTCCTGCAACATAGTGCGAGGGTGGAAAATCCTCATCAGTCTTGTCTGTTTGGCGAATGATGAACAGAGAAGTCACACTCAGGGGCAGGTGGTCCTCCTGCCACCTATCAGACATTAGTCTCCTCTCCTTCCAGAGGGTATGTGTGGCACTGCGCTCTCTCCTCCAGACACATTTCCTCTGTTGTCGTGCTGGCGTGACTGGCGGTGCCTCGATGCGACAAGAAAGAGAACTGGAAGGTGTGTTTGCTCTTAGCAGGCCTGATTTTCCCCGTCCCGTTGCTGTAGCAGACGACTAACCGCCGGTTCTCCTTACGCGCGGTGGAGTAGGAGGGACGTCTGTCAGCTTTTTTGAGTTGAAGTGTCCCGTGTGAGTATCCACTGGGGTCACGAGCATTGTTGTCATGGAGATCGGGCAAATTGCCGGTGGCGATGCTGCCGCTCTTCATGTGCGGAGTGTGGCTGTGGGTGTGGCGGTACTCCTCATCGATATCCTTCCCCAGCTTCCATCTCTTCCACATTTTCAGCATCTCTGACTGCACCTGGAGGATAATGGGATGGCAGACAGAGAGCAGTGGAGAGATTAACATGGATGTGATGGAAATTAAATAAGACACCAGGCACTCCAGTGGATGGATGTCTATTGTCAAGGACTACATTTAAAAAGTTAAGAGATCACTAATTGGCGGATGTGCTTGTGCCAAGAGGAACCCAAACAAAGACGGAGCTCTCAGAGAAAGACAAGCCCGACAACAAGCCCTCTGATGATGGGAAATGTCAAGTACATCTCCTCTACAAAGGGACTGCAGCAACGATAGACCTTTAAGTAAGGCCTTGTTCCACATGAAAGCACATGTATCTCACCTCTTTGTTGACAAAGCAGTACAGGATGGCAACGAGCAGGCCCTAAAAAAAGATGGAGGAGTTTTAACATTTCATTCATTTTTTTACTCATTGTGAAAGGACAGTGTCATTTTCATATATCTATTACTATGAATAATTCATATGAACTTGCTCACACCTTTGTAGATCTCTGATGACAACTGACATCAAGCTCCCCCACACATGAAGTGTGTGCGCTTCAAAATACACTTTTGGATTATGTTACTTAATGGAACTGAATGGATCTTTGATCCACAAACACTGCGTACGCATGACAAGTTGCATACTAACCCAGAAACCTGCATTTATAAAAAGAGACGCATTCACATGTACCTCACACTCAGCACACACAGACGATTGGCATTGTCATTATCTATCTGTATTTGTATTCGGACAGACCTGAAGTGGATGTGGGTTTGTTCAGTACAAGATGGGAGCAGCAAAACCAAACACATTTTCTCACTTAACATTCATTGGCACAGAACAGAGAGACACATTTCCATATTCCTCCGTGTTCTCGTGCTGCTGAGGTCTGACCTGGAAGGAGTTGAGCAGCAGGTCACAGAAGAGACGAATGAGGCGCAGCATGGAGCCTTTAGGGACGGACTCGTCGATGACGAAGGTGAAGAGGATGGCGTGGATCCCCAGCAGAGGGATGAGAGTCAGAGTGGACTTTGCTAATCTGGACCCAAGTACAAAAGGAGAAAATGGATTTTCTTCTGGATTAAATGCTTTGAGTGATAATTCATCGAAGAATTTGACGCCTATGTTGTTTCTGATTGCTTATTTCATTCTCCTGCACGTCCATTCTACCTGGAGGAGCATGAAATTGTCCGCTTGCTTTTTATCTTTGTGTGTGTGATGCTAACAAACGTGTTTCCGCAGCACTTCTAGTGGTCAATAACCAACAGTTAATGTCTTTCATCCATTCAACAGATTTAGATGGAATCTGTGCGATTGTTCTTGAAGGTCTGAGCAGCAGCAGTTTTCTCACCTGAACTTGTAGTCAGTGTATCTCATCTGGTGCGCTCGGAGTTTAGACATCAGGATTTTGATAATCCGGATGAATATGAAGAAATTTATCTGAAATGTGAAGATAAAGGAAATTCATTGGAGGTAATGGACACAAAGAAGATTTTAATGGTGATATATTAGAATTTGTGTGAAGTGCAGAAACTAATGGGCTCCCTAAAATATCCCTGACACCAACCTAAGTTACCCCTGCACATTTCTATGGCCTCACTCGACACACACAAGCACGCAACTTTTTCCATGAGGAACTCTTGATTTACACTGACGGGGGGTTTGTTAATATTATAGCGCTTTGTGTTTGTGCACGTACACGTTTGCATGAGGTCACAAAGGTTGCTAATAGAAATGTGCACTTCATTCCATCAATCATGTTATTGCCTCTATGGGAACAAGAGACAGGAAACACACAAGAGGAATTCCACAACTTGTTTTCTCTTGTGTGTGTGTGTATCGGTTGGTCGGCAGTAGTGTGTACGCACCAGGAATTATAAATAATATGTAATTAACAGACATTCTTAAAGTTGATTACAATGAGGAGAGGCACACGGGGATTATCTTTACCCCATAATTTCACAGTTAGAGGCAACATTTGACAACAAGGAACGAGATCCTGTCACAGTGGGGAAGGTTGAAGAATTGATGTAAACAATCTGCGTATCGATTCGTGAAAGAAGATACTTAGTTGAATTGTTTTTTTCATTCCAAAAAGATTTGTCCATTAACAGACATCTGCACATGTGAGAGCAAAGCACGGACACACACACACATACGAGACAAGTCCGTCTTACCAGATAAGCAAACAGTATAGGAGAACGGATGATCCACCAGTATCCCATGTTGATGTTCCTCTCCCAGCACCTACACACACACACACACACACACATATGAATGGCTGAAAGAAAGCCCATCGGGGTCGAGATCAAAAAGCCTCTCTTCTCACAGGTCACGATAAACGATGACAGCTCCAAACATTAATGCCTTGGCTTTAAATAGCAGGGAGGAAGATGACTTACTCTTCATTCTCATACAGATATTTCGCTGTGATCCATGGCAACACGAATATGAGCGGTGCACCTGAGTGATGAGATCAAATGAAATTTTCATTATGAAACATCATAATAAACGACACACACACACACGTGACAAACAAGAGCGGTGACACCGTCTGAACAAGAGGTCGTAAACTTTTCAAGTAAAAGGCACCTGGGAATAAAGATCAAATGGAAGGCAGATGGCGTCAGATACTCTGCAAGAGTTTTAGTTCTTACCCCAACCGATGGCCAAGTATATGTAGAAATACTTCCTCTCACTGAACACCGTGATGACCAGCAGGCTGTGCAGGTAGATGCCCTCAACCAGCAGCCAATAGTTGTTGGCCATTACGCTGTACTGCATCATCACCATGGCACCACGGCACCACGTCACAGCCTGACACAAGACAATTGACAGGGGTGGGAAGACACTTAAGGGCAGACTCACACTTGGTCAGGTTGCTTGGTAACAATGCAGTCATGGCACTGGGCCTGAGTAGAGGAGGTTTGTGTGGTGTGTTTTCTCTAACCGGTACGTTGACCCAGACTTGCGCCCGGTTGTCGCTGCTGCTCCTGGGGTCCAGTGTGAGGGTCAGCAGGGCGTCTTTAACCAGAATGGATACCGCTCTCAAGATGAAGGAGGCAAACAGGTTCATGTGGATGTTGTTCCTCATGCAGTGGAGCTTCCTGGTACAGTGGTGACAGATTTTGTTATATTTATGACTCTGCAAGCAGTTCCGAGGTTACAATGACCCCATTTATTTTCCCATTCATTCATTCCCTCCCCTTCTTTCCACCACTCTTGTTCTTTCAGTTTGACTACAATACTTAACCAACCTTCCTTCCTACCTTTCTCTGTTCCCACCTTCAGTTATCCACCTTTTATGTTATCTTTGTCTCATCCCCTGTCATCCTTTCTCAGTTCCTCCTTCACTTTGTTCCCTTTTGTCTCCCTCACATATTTCTTTCTTTCTTTCAACCTCCCCATCTCGTTTCAGTGTATGTGCTACCTGAAGGTGATGAGGATTCCCAGGGCCAGTAGCAGAGCTCCCAGAGAGAGAGAGTATCCAACTGTATACATGATCCGAAATTGGCTGAGGATGCGGCCGTACTGCTGCTGCAAAAACAGCAGGAAAGAATCAGAGTCAATGACACACACACACACACACATACACACACACACACACACACACACACACACACACACACACACCAGACGCACGCTCGCACGCACGCACGCACATTGGACAGATCTTCTCCTCCAAGCAGCTTCAAACATGGAGACAGTTCATGCACAAGGTAGGCCTGCGCTACACACAGATCTTTAAACACGGACCCGTCCACACAAACACACACACGATAATGTGTACACACACCTTACCTGCCCAGGATCGTCCTCACATTCACTGGTATTCTTTTGTGCCCATCGACCGTCCTTACCGCAGACTCTGTAGACCGAACCCTGCTGGACTGTTCACACAGAAATTATGAGCTTTCCAAATAGGAGAGATATCTTTATAATATTATGCTTCGTCTAAAACAAACTAAATCTAATCTTGACTTGACACCAGAACTGGTCTCTTCCAACAGTGTGACAGCAGGATGTGATTACACGGTTGAACATCCTTACATTCGACTAAGCTATAAATCTATTTTAAATAACTGTATTCTTATAGTGAATGTACATTGTGTGGCAATGAGGTAAAAGCTCATTATTTTTTGTCACATATTGTGCAACAGTCACACACACTGACCTTTACGATACCATGGCAGGAACCACGGGCAAGAAACATTGACAGTGGTTCCTGGGGATCCATCAGGCCAGCAGGCATACTGGTCGAAAGTCCTGTTACACACCACCCCTGCAGAGGAGAGCGGTGAGTTGGATATGTCAAACCTGGGCCCCGGGTACTGCAGGTACTTCTACTGCATAAAACATGAGCTCACGGCGGGAGGACAAGGGCTCACCTGTGGCGGGGGGAGTGGCATTGAAGTCGTCCAGACACTGAATCCTGTATCTGCTCCACTGCTCCTTCAGAAGCTCCAGGGAGTTGGTCGAGGAAACCTGCAGGAGGACCAGATTCCCTCAAGCTTCAGGTCATAATGTGTATATCCAAACACTGCTGGTGTCAGTCTGAGCAACGCTACCACGGCCTCATACGGCTTTTGTTTTGGATTTGCAGTCAAAGACAGCCTCTGTGTGGGTGTGAAATAGAAAGATGGACAGGGAGGCTGGACGTCGTACCTTTGTGCAGCTGCAGAGAGTGAGCAAGGCCAAGAGGAGACACACCTCGGACATCCCACTGATGCTGTGAGGATGGGGGTCGGTGGGGACCAGAACACAGAGGAGGCTCAACTCATGAGGCGATCTAAGCCGACAG
The DNA here is from genome assembly GCA_901007825.1 of Macroramphosus scolopax. Lineage (NCBI taxonomy): Eukaryota > Metazoa > Chordata > Actinopteri > Syngnathiformes > Centriscidae > Macroramphosus > Macroramphosus scolopax. The sequence continues at coordinate 20,225 of CAAKHC010008352.1, read as the reverse complement.
TCAGCTCGTGGCCTACACACATGACATTGAGAAGCTTGTGAGTAGGCACATTTCTGCATGTTTATCTGTGAATGTGTTCAGAAATTGCCACATTGAAGCAACAATGATAGTTTGTAGTTCCACAGACGGGGCGACAGTGAGCTTGGACAGCAGGGACGAGGAGGTGCTGTCCTCAGGGGGATTTGAGATTTTCTTCTATGTTTTGGGGCCCCTTGCCTCACACCTTGGACCCTTTTAAGAAGCTATGAATGAATTCCTTTAATCACTCGCATTGTTTGTGTGAATGTGGAATGTGAATGTTGTGTGATTTTCATCATGATCTTCCTCAGGCGTCCGTTGAGAATCTTCTCCAACGAAGTTGGAGAACAAAACGAAATCTGAAACGTTTCTGCAAAAAACACCTCAACCGTGGAAACATTTTTGGCTAAAACGTTTCAAATTCCATTCTGTTCCAGTCCCGGTGCTTCGGTTGAAGTGCTTCTCCAGCTTCTCGGATACACAGTCACATATCAAGATGCTTCGTGAGTGTTTGCATGCAGGTTCGCCTCTGCGCCGCTCGCGTCTGTTTTCATTCAATAACAATAGTGAGCAAAAGACAGCACACAGTCGCATGACATACCTCACACACAGGTTTTACATTACCAACGCACAGAAATGGAATGCGGAATGAACATTTAACAGCACTTGACTATTTTTTTCCAGGGTTGTTATCCTCAAGTGTGAGGCCAGTTTTGAGTTTGAGTTCTTTTAGTGGGTGTTTTCATGATGTTTTAAATAAATCCAGAGAGGTTGTGAAAACAGCGAAACACCCTTTATGTTGGACGTTAAAACATGAATGTCCTCCAAATCAACAGTGACATATTCTCAGTTATTAACTGAATAACACCATATTCTACTAGTGATGACATTCAATTTAATTTAATTTAATTTAATTTAATTTAATTTAATTTAATTTAATTTAATTAAATTTAATTTAATTTAATTTAATTTAATTTAATTTAATTTAATTTAATTTAATTTTATTTAATTTTATTTAATTTTATTTAATTTAATTTTATTTTATTTTATTTTATTTTATTTTATTTTATTTTATTTTATTTTATTTTACTTTACTTCATTTCATTTCATTTCACTTCTACTACCTGTATATATGGCGTACATACTGTATGTTTTCTCTCCTGCATCACTGAGTCAATCTTCATAGATTTACTGCTTACAATGTTTTTTATTTTCCTCCCTCTGCTCTCACATCTGTGTGTGTGTGTGTGTGTGTGTGTGTGTCCGCCCGAGCTTCTTGCTTTAAATTAAAGTAATTATTAAATGGTTCATGTATCTCTTACTCTTCACATGCAGACATATTTTCCTGCGCTGTCTTTTCTCTCTCTCTCTCACAGAGAGGAAAATATTTCGTACTTTTTGCTCACGACCCGAATCATCACCAGATGAGGCTCGTCATTAGCAGTTCTACATCCACACACAATCTTTAAGAAGTAAGACCGTGCCTCTCTCTTCCCACACACAGTGCACAATATGTGTGCGTGTCCTGCGGAAAAAAAACAAGAAGAACAAGAGGACTGAGCACAAGCAGAGGGACACGGAGGGATGGAGAGTCACAGAAGATCAATAGATCGGACATTGAACACTAATGATCAAGTGAGCAATAATTAAGTCTGTCAGGAAAACCCACATTCCCCATAATCATTAAGGTAATGTGCTGTGCTGTGCAGTTGTGTGTGCGGCACGGTGTTATTGAATAATTGCACCATGAGCGGCCCCCAAATTAAGCTGTTAAAATCAATAAGCTTTCTCTATGTGACTCGGAGTGAGCAATTAGGCAGACTGGATAAAAGAGTGCAGTGGATGAAATGGAACTAAACAGACCTGCAATCATGTTGCATCCCCCACACACACACACAGATGAAGACAGGCAACAGGTTCCTACATTGACTCACATTTCTTTCTCTCCTCTGTCCTTCTTTTGTAAGTAAATATGTACTTTAAATTACATTTATTAAAATGTATTAAATCCGAAGTGAAGCCGGGGACCAGGGAATCCTGGCACGACAGCAGACAGAGCAACGTGTGCGAAAACATCAGTTTGCAAAACTCTTTTGCAAAAAAGGATTTTTAATTAGTTAATTTCTCTCTTCTCCTCCTCCTCCTCATATAACGGCATGTGTGAAGGCTAACATTTCCCTAGCAAAGAATTTCTCTGACTTTAAGGCTGTGCCCTTATTTGTGCCTTTAGATTTTGAAGCTTGGAGCTACGTTTGTTTGTCTTCCAAATGTCAGAAAAAACCCAAAACGTAATGAGAAGAAATTCTTTTGTTACTGCCGCATTGCTGTCAGTGCCGTTTGTTTGCATGTCGGTCCGTCTGTCTGTCGACCAGGCCGATTGTCACAGAACTTGGTGCAGGGGTGTAGCATGGGCAGAAATAGGACTAAGGGCAGATTCGTTTTACAAAGCAAAAAAAAAACATTATTATTTTACGAGTTTTGGGCTCCTGAACTTCATCCTGCATCGACCCACACATGAAGCCCTGATGCTTCAAGGTGAAATCTGTCTGAAGTTGTGTTTGCATTGGCTGTTTGGCATCAGATGTTTTGGTTATTCAATCCCCTCCTTGACTGTCGACTTTCTAAGTTTCGATTTAGCTTCTGGTTTATTTTCTATAAACCTGCCTTGTGTCAGTGTCCTGCGTTGTTTACGTACACTAACATTGATGCTTGGATTCTTTGCCTCTAAAGAGAATTTCTGATGAATATAACCGTATGTCATGAATGGTCCATTTGTCCGTGTGATGTTTCTGAGTGAACTGACAGAGAATGAAGGGAAGGCCAAACACCGCTATAACACGTGCAGCGACAACAACTCAGTGCAGTGACAGTCACGGGTGTGTGTGTGTGTGTGTGTGTGAAGGTGTGTTTATGGTTGTGTGTGGGTGCAAGCATGTGTGCTGTGATCAACTGACGTGGGTGATGGAGGCGACTCAGAATATGTTCCCTCAACTGATGTTACGCCTCACAAACGGCGCAAGATTTCGATTCCTCTTCTATAACTCTCCAACATCTCAGAAGGAAATCGACTGGTCCGGCTGCCACAGAATCCTCGTCTGCTCCCTGACTTGTTATTTGGTCTTCCGTCTCATGGGACGACTGTCTGAACCTCTTGTTTCCCGTCTGACTTGGCTCATGAGGGAAGTCTGTGTATTTGGAAACTGACAGGCGCGATCAGTCATCGGCTCCTATGACTTCTGGATACATCTCAAATTGGAAAGCGGTTAACTAAACACTCAAAGGGTTTATGTTGCTTTCCTGTCCCATAAATATGTAGAACAGTTTTCTCCTCTGCACCGTGATAAATGTTGTACCTGCACTATTTGTATGCAACCATTTGCAGTATCTGTACATTGAGGGGGCGTGGTTATTCACCCTTCACAGCATGAAGGTCTAATACGAAGAAATCCTGATTGCTCTACGTCTTGGTTGGTCCATTGGTGGGCGTGGATTAACTCCACGGCGTCCAGATGAGCATCGTAAAACTTGTTTGTGAACGTGGAGTGTGTTAACAAAGGAAGGAAGAAATAAAGAGAGGAAAAGCACATCGGGGGGAAGAGGGTTCGGTCTGTACATACCATTCTCAGTGTCCCGCGGAGAACGCCAAGAACCAGACCTTAAATCCTCAGCCATGTGCTGGACAGCTCCATAAAATTCTTCGCTTATACTGCAGATATCCTGCTCGCTATATAAATTCCTTTCACCTCACATTGCTACCTTATCTACCCTCTCTCCTACAAATACACACACACACACACACCTACACAATCAATTGAGTTAAGTAGAAAATACTTCACCCTGTGCAACAATCTGCAACATACAATCTGCAACATGCATGCACTCAAAGTTGTGCCGCCCCTTCAATAAATCAATTAGAAAAGAAGGATGACGCAATGAGACGCATATTAATAATTTACAGGAAGAGAGTTCAATAAAAAGATCAATGACTATGATGTCTGTATGGGTAAAGATAAATAGAGTGGAGGGCACGCACGTCCAACAAACCTCTGCAGTCGAGGGATGGAAACAAGCTGATGGCAATTAATAATAGCTGAATTGGAAGAGGGTAATCGGAGGGTTACGGGTTTGACTGTGGCTCTTATAAATACCAAGTGTCCTTGAGCAAGACGCTGAAATGAAGTGCACTTGATGTGTATAAATAGAGTCGAGCACACACAGTATGTGAAGGGCTTCACGTCTCCGTTAGCGAACAGCCTGCTGTACATCATACAGATGCAGAAGGCCCACCGGCAGTACGGCTGTACGAACAGACTGAAGGACAGATGAACCCAGACGGTCCCATAATAACTGCCACACCTTTATAGCTGTCGGGAGAAATGTCACACGTGTGTGTGTGTGTGTGTGTGTTACTGTACATACAAGTAACCCTCCAACCTGCCTGTCATGCTCTTGCTGCAAGCGCATCTGCTAAACACCTCCCGACACACACTGTTGAACCCGTGACAGCCGCAAACATGAGGGATTCAAACTGGTCTTTCCTGGAGACGCCACAGTGACCCACTGGGACACACGTGAAATACCAACAGCTCTTCTTACGGGCTTGGTAATTTCCCCTCAGGTGCGCCTAATTAACGAATGGAATCTGAACAATTGTAATTCATAAAAACAGTAATATCTGCTCAGTGTCCCTGTGTTGTTACCGCATGTGTTAGCCTGCATGCATGCATGTTTTCTGCGGAAAGGAATGTATAAAGACAATCATGGCACCCACATGGTGAGCACGGTACATGAAAACACACACAAAATGATGGGTGAGGGGCAAACAAGAAACCCTCTGGGTCTTCCCTACATAAACATTTGGAAAATTAGTACGTCTATAACAAACTGTGTAAAATGTTTTAATATATAATTAAGTAAATTTGGGAAGATTTGAAACTTGCTTTGGTGTTGACCAAGTGCCCGTCTACTGATTAACTCTGACCCCGGCTGTAATAAAGCACCTTCTGCCTCCAAGGTTGTTTGACACTGTGCCTCGGAGCTTCACATCACTCCCTGTCTTAGCAACCACGGCTGTTGTTACCAAGCAGATCCTTGTTAAAAGCATTAAAACCACAGCGAACGTGACAGAAAATAAAATAAACTTCTTCTCCATTTCAACGCTCCTCTCCAATAACGGGAATCTGACCTTGATATAACCGTATTGTCAGAGGTTGCTGCGTTACCATGACAGCAACGAATCAGAACCCCATCATGCAATTAGTGAATGACAACCATCATTTAGTGAGCATGTTAATATTCAGAAATCATTCTGATGTAGATAGATAGATCGATGCTTCGGGGCGTATGAGTTGCTGATATGATTTAGTAAGTTCTGTGTTGTGATCTGCCTTGAATGATAGTAGGAGGACGCCTGTATAGTGGAATTGTATTGTGCGCACTTCAATCTATTCAGAGGAGAGAGAGAGAGAGAGAGAGAGAGAGAGATGAGAGAGAGAGCTCAATCTTAGCTGGATTGTGTAGGGTATGACCTATGGCCTGTTTAGAAGATAATCATGAATGTATATGGTTGTGTGTGTAAGTGCATGCCTGCAGCCGTGTCTTCTAAAGCCCTAAAGCACTGCTCTATTGCTCCCCGTGTACTCAGTTAATGCAGTTACAGACTGGCTGTGGCTCAGTCAACAATAAACCTGCATTTCATATGTGGACTGGTTGAATGTATTGTTACGTTGCTTTGACATGCAGCAAATTGGTATTCTTGGTGGCTCTATGTTGTGTTGTAAAATGGTCTTTAAAATAGATGTATATGAAAATAATACAGATATCATGAACGTTCAAATCATTTATTACGACCTCATTGTACAGAATTTCTCTCAGCGCTCCGACTCCGACTCATCCTGGTCTTATTTCTTACTACACTTCTCTGTCTGTGGGCTTCACCTGTAGAGCCTCTCACCGACTCCTCAATGTGATCACATCAGACCAGATTGGTTTCTGAATGAAGGTCAGGAGGATGATCCAATCCGATGTTATGTGATGTTTCCGGCTGCAGTACGTGTACATGGAATCAGTGAAACAAAGGGATCTATATAGCTAGATATATAGCACGGAAAGAATGTTTCAACAGCAGATCTAAGCACTTGTTACAGACAGATGTTTGGGTTTGATGGAGTCCAGGATCACGTCAAACTTTAAAAAAGGAAGAAAAAATGCTGATTCATTCAAGTCCAGTTCATCTTCAACAAATCCATTTAAAAGTTGAAAGCGATCCCATTTCTCTTTTTCCTCTATTCTCTCTGAAGTCCCGGCTCAGTGACAGGAAATCACTGAAAGTTTGAAATGTGAGCCAAGTACACCGAAGACGAGAAAGAAGAAAGAACCTGGGTCCATTTTTCAGATGAGATACATGTTGGACATGTTGAGGAAATATAATTAGTCAATCCTGTTAAAGCTAAATAGCCCCGTATGAGCCTGAGGCAAGTGTGTGTGTGTGTGTGTGTGTGTGTGTGTGTGTGTGTGTGTGTGTTTAGTTGGGTGCAGTCTTACTCCCTTTATATCATATCATAGATAATCAAATCTATTAAATTGTTTTAGAGAAGCTCAAAAGGGTAGAAGTACACCAAAAAATCTGGAGTGGCTTCCCCTTTGAATGACACTAACAAGGACACACGTGCTTCCCAGAGTCCTGCAGGGGAACTGAGTTCGCTGCAACCATTGATGGTGCAGATTCAGGTCGTCCCACGGTAGCAAGGAAACAAACCGCTAAACGGTTTTAAGGCCTCGTGCACTGCTATCTTCAATTATCCCTGCTGGTTGGAGCTCTGCTCAGGTTGAAGTTTGCCGTAGATGTGCTGGGAATGTGTTGAGTGAATGTGCTAATGGACCTCTTTCACAGAAGGTGTTTTGAAAAGCACAGGAGTAAATTAACATAAATTATGGCTGTGCCCACTTTAAGTATTCTAGTTAGTAGTGCCTGTGGGTCCGTACGAACAATACCACGACCCTGGAATTAGCCACTAAATGGACGGGCAAGACTGCCGTGTAAACACAGGAAAAATCATCATCATTCATTAAAATCTCCTCTGAAAAACAAAAGAGTTGAATGAGAGAAATAGTTTATATTATATTATTGGCTGAATTCTTTTAGACTACAGTGTGTTTTGCTGCCCCACAGCAGTAGTAGAGTAGTATTATCTCTATAATGTACTATTACCTTTAAATGTCAATATCGCCAAATCAACCAAGATTGAAATCTTTAGAATTATAACTTAAATTATTTATTTCACTTTAACCGAAGCCGGTGATGATTTCATGAATATTTGATTCTGACTTGATCCCAGTTAAGGGTTCACGCTCTCCAAGGCAGTAGAACCAGACGCACTGAAATCGTCTGTCATACATCAATATTCTTTGGATTGTGTCTGTTTCACCACCAGACTACAAACTACATTATCAGGCTATTGTCAATATATATCTATTACCCATATTGACTAGTGAGACCCAACCTCGAGCTGAGGGAGATGTCGATCCAGCACACTTACAAAGAGAGGAGCGCTACTCAAAGAGACGTTGGCGTGTGTATCACATTCAACGAAAACCTGGACATATTCTGTACAGAAGCTTTATAGATGAACACAATCCTGTTTTATAATTCCGTCCTTCAGCTTTAACTATGAAAGGTTGAATTATTCCTCTGGAGAAAAAATGATTGAGACGACATAACACACATTAGCTGTGCATGCTGCTGCATGCAGCCGTACCTGCAGTCAAGAGTCCACACGCCACTGCAACATGACAACATACACAGCACACAAGGCAGAATCCTCCCGTTCACCCTGGCAGTGTGTCACCAATCTGTCATCCCAGATCATCCAATAGCGATGCTTTTTCACTGCCCTTCGGCGTCTGATATGAGACACATGGCACCCTTTCGCGTCCGAATGGGATGCAGCCGCCTGTCCACTAACTCCGACTGCCCCGCCTGCAGGGAGTTCTGCCTACAACACTGATAAACTCGCCTTTTGTGTTTTTTGGGGTAAAATTTTGTTATATGAAATCAGAGACGCTGAAAGTATAAAAATCCTGTTTCTACCGTGAGTGATCTCTCTAAATTAGAAATCAATGTAAACCAGTGACTTTCAACCCACTGGACGGATTATGTACCAAATATCAAGGCTCTCTGAGCTGCTAACATGAGGTGTTTTCTTGATATGATGTCTCCCAGGAGAGTCAGAGGGTTCATCCGGTGTAGCCAACTGTTCACATTTATTAATGTAGTGCTTAAATTCCCTTCTAATCAACATTAATAATGCATAAGCTCACAGACCGAGACCACACACACACACACACACACATCGGTGTACTCCTACAATTTACTGCATGAATCTCTAGACATGTACTGTAGATAGATATTTAACCATGCATGCATATAGCATATACATGAACTACCAAAACTGTGTGTGTGTGCATGCACGTGCATGTGTGTGTGGTTTGGTGGCTGCAGTCTCGCTGCCTTTAAATCATATTATAAATAATTACATTTGTGTCAGTGTCCAGCTTCCAGCTGTGAGGGTAACGATGTTACATAAATTGTCCATAAATGCAGGCGGAGAAATTGACCTATATTGACTTTTAAGTAACAGAACCATCCAGCAGCCGTAGTAATTAAGACCACATGAACGTAGGAAATCAGATCACTTAATAATTGTACATAATGATAAGAAAATCCATTTTAGCGGATGTATACTGCTCTGTCACTCCTGGCACGGGTGAAGCTGACGGGATGATTTTTATTTTAGTAACTTTCATTTTGGGACTCGTCTGGATCAAAGTGTGGATCCAGGGAACTTTTAAATCTGTGAGTGGCTCTCAGGCCCGAATACTGCAAGATGTAGATACATGTTGTCAAACAGGCTCGATGCCCGACATGGTTGACTTCCTCTAACAGTTATCGTCTCTTCCGTCTTCGGTGATGGTTTCCAGGATTACTGAACAAGTCCACATCCCATTAGAGGAAGTTTAAGAGTCAGACAACAGAACGAAGTGTACTTGGACAGCACAAACCTTCAGTCGGAGCAGGTCCAAGTGTTGTAAGGATTCCTGACTCATCTGAATGTAATTCTCATGCTACCTTCATGTGATCGCAGGTCAGTGTTACGTATTCCAGACAAATATTGAGGTAATTTAAATTTGCTGATGCGGAACAAATGAAAACGTTGATTAACATATTAATTTTACTGCTTGGAACCGATAGAGCAGAATTAATAATTTTATGAATCATTTCTATTTTAGTAGTGCAAGTCTCATCCCATCAATCAAAAGCAGATATAAGGTTGACATGATTCTGAATTGTGGTCCACCAGTGAGTTCAGCCCTTCAAAACTCTGCCGAAAATATAACTGTTTGATCAGCTGCGTATCCCCCATCATTCATCAATGCCAAAATCAGTTAATTCTTTAAACGATATTCACGATTTCTGCCCCCGAAGTGGAGCGTGAAACATGGGGGACAAACATCAGGACAAACTTCAGCCGTCCCGCAGAGAGCTGGGATACTGGTCGACCCAACAACAGGAGTCATGACGACAGAGAGGCAGCATGACTAAAACATTAGTTGGGAGACGGTGAAGGGGTAAGTGATATCCCAGAGGGTAAATGTTCACCCATCTAAATATAAAGACTCTTTCCATAACGGCTTCCCTGTTTAACATAACCATGCGCGCGCACACACACACACACACACACACACACACACACACACACACACGTGAACGGACTAAATAGGATGTTTGGATGGACCAGACGAAACCTCATTAGAAGCTCAGAGGGACACCTCCTCCTCCTCCTCCTCCTCCTCCTCCTCCTCCCCCCTTAAGACTGTGACTACATGTGTGAGAGATAAAGTTAGTGGGAAGAAAATGACGTGTGGGCTTGAAGCAGCATTCGACCGCGAGTGAATTCATCTGACAGTGTTTATTGTTATGTATTGTGATTAATAAGTCGGTGGTAAAGCGAGGTTGTTAGTTGGGCATCATCCGTGTCCGGAAACAGCAGCGACAGCAGATCTGTGTTGATGCTGTCAAAATGTCTCATCCCAACATCGCGTAGACTTCACAGTTTAGGCCTCCTTCTTTCTCTCTCTCCCCCCCCCCCCCCCCCCCCCCCCCCCTCCCCCTCCCCCCCCCCTTCTTCCTCC
>CAAKHC010008351.1:3820-28195 GCA_901007825.1 Macroramphosus scolopax | reverse complement strand
CTGCAGGTTCAACGAGCAGGAGACGCCGGAGATTCACTCCATTATTTAAAGAGGCGGAGACATCGTGGCTTGTGAAGCTGAAGACGATGTTCCAGAGAGAACAAGTGAAGGAACTTTTGATCTTATTGTTTGAGGAATCCGACCGTTGGGAGTGCAGCAACATGAAGACACGTGCGTTACAAACTACTTGAATGCATCATATTTACAACAACTACATGAGAGGAGAACGCTGTCTGAGTGTGGTAGATCGATGATCTTATCGCTTGTCCACCGCGCTGGAACTGGTCCAGTCATGGGAACGGCTGGTTCCAAACATTTTTTAATCATCTCACGCTCTTAATTTCCCATCCCAAGGTTGGAAACACCTGCACACATAAGTGCTGAGGTGCTCGTATAAAATTGCTCCGTCCGTAAATTGTATCTGAGTTTGCTAAATTCAGGAGCTGATCTTCTCCTGGAGGTGTTCCCCAGCTGGATCTGGTCTGCTGATCTGCATCTGTCAGACCTCAGAAGACACGCGAGGAGGCGGTTAACGGCACCCGAGGCAGCCATTAGTGAGCCATAGATGTTCAATTAGCAATGAGATTCACACAGGTGTTTTTAATCAAAAGGTGGAGGAAGAAGGTCCAGGGTTCTTCTGCTCGTCATCAAATCTTCTTACCGCCTAACATCAATGGCGACGCTCCCGACTCTAATCGCTGTGGCTAAATATTTTATTGTCACACCGCGTTTCTCCTCTCGAACTTCGTATTGCAGGTGCAGCACACACACACACACACACACACACACACACACAGTCCGATGATCACCAGGCTGTGCAACCCCCAGATAGAACTGGGCTGGAGTACAGTATGTGGCTGCGAGTCGGATCCTCAGCGGAGGAAACCTAGATACACCAGTGATAACCTGTATATCAAGCTCTCAATCTGCCACACGTTGAAGGAGGAGGAGGAGGAGGAGGATGGGGGGAATAAATAGCCTTCATCTCGCTGAAAGTGTGGTCTCCTCATCTGTAAAGTGGTAAATCTTGTCCATTGTGAAAGTGGGACAATCTGAAGCACTGAGGGACAAGTGACAAGGGCAGTGGAGCAGGACCACGAATACGGAGGGAGGGGGGGGGGGGGGGGGGCAGCGTGACAGATTCCCTCTCTCCGTCACCGTCATTATGTTTCACTTACATTACCATCGTGATTCAGACTCTCCTGGGGCCGCGGCGCTCGGAACGACCTTCCCCTCTGCGACGCCGCGTGCAGATTACATGTTGACAGTGCAATCAATGTAAACTGGACGTAAATGTCTGGTTTGTCCTCATCTCCCGGAGTTTCTCTTCGTCCTGAGAGGAGACGGTCATCCGGGCCAATTCGGAGGTGTCCCACAATTATAGACTTGTCACTACTGATTTTCGTCAACAACTGCGCATGTGATGATCCGGCAGGAATGTTAACGAGTCCTCATTTGGAGTTAATCAGCCGCACTGGCGTGTATTTCATGACGAGGCCGGCGGACAGTAAGATGTCACCCGCCAAGACTTTCTCCTTCTACCCACGGGTTTCATAAAAGGCAGAGCTTCACCCGGCAGAATCTTTTTTATTTTCCAGCCAAAGTTTATGTCCACTTGCTTCGCTACTCTCGACACGGTGCACAATCCCTTCACTTAATTAGGAGAGCTATTTCTTCTTCCGACAGGCCTCCCCGAGGGTCCGGGATTCAAAGAATTTCACCAGCTAATGGAAGTTGGAGAGCACTTTGTTCGTTTTAATGTGCCTCGGCTCGGAAATCTTTTGACACTTTGTGAAGAGGGCTTCTCTCACGGAGAAGGTCTGAGAATGTGAAGAGACCGAACCCTGCACGGCCACGCAGCCGGAACACAGGAGACCTTAAAAGTCACTCCTTCCTGGTGGATGCTCCGCCGCCCTAATTAATAATGTGTGTGTGTGTGTGTTTGCTGTGATTCGTGGCGGTGAGAGCAGCTCGCTTGTAAATGTCATGTGATCTCGGCAGAGGAGATTTATGACAAACGCTCAGAAGGAGGTGTAAAGGTGACTGGTGCGTTTAAATTAGAGGTCGTTGCGGCTGGACGTGTTTTTTTATTTTATTGGTTAATTTACCTTAAAAATCACAAGCTGAAAGCAACGGCTGAAAGACACCGAGGGGAACAACGACAAGACGCTTCCCGTGTCGTAAACCAATGCACGCGGCCTCTTTGGCCTCCATATCCCTGTAATGTTAACACATTCTAGTGAGTGGGTACCATAAAACTAATTATAAAAACAGGCAGCAAGTTTCAACATATAGTCGAGACTTGCGCATGCAACACACTGAAGACAGCAGCTGCTCCGAACGGCTCGTATTGATGTGGACGGCTTTACATCGGAGTTAAAGGACAGCCTGCTGCTTCTTGGTATGAAACCCTGTTGGTCTGTAATCCTGAGCGACTTATAGAAGTTGGTTAGTGAATGCCGGAGACGACCACCAAACTCTCTCACCAATGTACCGAAAAAAAGGAACAATAGCCAACAAATAACTGTGAAAAGAGTTTTTTCAGAAAGTCTATTATCTATCAGAAAGTCTAAGTACTAACTTATTAATATTTTACTTATTACTTCATTTGCTACTTATTACTTATTGTGTTACCCTTTGCTACTGTAATGCGAAAATTTCTCCGTCGTGAGACCTTAAAGGTTTTCTGATTCTGATTCTGATTTGAGTCTCAGGTGAAGAAGCTACGGACTCTGATGACCCCGATGTTCATTTCATTCGTCACGCTCGCCACAATAATCACTTCACATCCTCATTACAGCTCGTCCAAAATAAAAAAGTTTGTGTCATTTAATAACAAAAAAACAAACCATCTGAATCATGAATCACTCGAAGCGGTTTAATGACCTGAGTGTTTTACACTCAAACAGCCGTGTGCAGACACAAAGCTACAGAAACTCTTGGTTGAAGAGATTCCTCTAACTCTGCCTAATCATCAGACTTGGCCGTTGTTCCACTAATGACAAGCACAGTGTGTGTTTGACGCTCCGGCACCGAGCCGGCAGCAGCTGACTGCACACGGAGCCCTGATACCAGCCGCACTGACAGTGAATTCTAAGTAGGACAGCAGGGCTATAAGACCAAGCTCCTGAAAGCTGGTGGAGAATCATCCCCCCCCCCATCCCCTCCCTCGGTTTAACTTCCTCTGCCGGCTTGAAGAACGGATAAAGAGAGGGCAAGCAATGCATCACAATCCACAGTTTGTCCTTCACCTAATTTCTCACCACCGCTGGTGATGTTACCTGTTGCACATATACAGGACGAGGAAATGTGTGTGCATTCTTCTTTTTTTTTTTTTTCCTTCATGGTTCTTGTTGAGTTGCACATTTCGGAAGAAATATTAAACATAATACATCAAGATGTTTGAGAAATAGATTGAGGGATGACGTCACAACTTTATCCTTCGGTTGTTTGTAGGGAGATTTAATGTAGCATTGTAGCTTTGCTTAGCAACAGCAGCCCCTCCTGGAGAAAGTGGCAATAATTGGGTGCTGATGCTGTTTATAGATAGGCAGGAGGAGTACCGCACTACCTGCAACATCATTTGAAAGCTCCATCTGAACTCAAAGCTGTTGTGTTGAAATGCTAACAGCTAAGGTTATCTTCGTCCGTCATCCTCCTCTTTAGTCTTTTCGGCAGCGCCATGACGTCCATACTGTCAATTCAGAGCTCAACTACCGAGTGTGGGAACAGACTTTCGGGGCGCCGGACTGGGAACACAACACATGACGCTCATCCTTTTACAAGTAAGTGTAGCATCGTAATCATATTTGAAGATGTTATTTTAAGGTCAAAGTGGAGTAACGTGGGCCCTCTTTGGCTGGTTGAACACCAGACGCGCCGCCGCATTCTGTATCATCTGTAGTGGCTTCACCGCACAAGCTGGCAAGCCCGTTAAGAGAGCGTTGCTGTAGTCGAGGCGGGAAATCACCAAGGTTTGTACCAGCAGCTGAGTGGCATATAGGCAAATAGTGCGAAGCGGCACGCCCGTGAGACGGAGGCAACATTGTCCGAGAATATAAGGAGTCGTTTTGATGTTGATGTTGTGATGAATAGCTTGTTTTTCCCGGGAGGGCCAACAGTTCCATTTTAGACAGATTTAGTTGAAGATGGTGATCCTTCATCCACGTGGATATGTCAGCGAGACAATCCGAGATCTGCGTCGAGACATTGGGGTCATCTGGCAGGAAGGGCAGATACAGTTGAGTATCATCCGCATAACAGTGATATGAAAAACCATGCAAGCGGATGCTCGGGCCCAGCGAGGTGATGTTTATGGCAAAGAGGAGAAGTCCCAGCACCGAGCATTGGGGCACCCCTGTGGTGAGGCACAGACAACTGGCCTTGCCATGTCACGCTGAACGAACGCCCGGTGAGGTTAAGATTCGAACCAGGAAAGTGCACTGTCAGAGAAGCCCTGACTTGAGAGTATGGACAGGAGAACGCTGTGATTGACAGTATCGAAATCAGCTGATAAGTCAAGCAGAATGAGAACTGAGGATTGAGCAGCAGCTCTAGTTGTTTTTAAGGCTTCGGTCACAGACTGCACGGCTGATGGAAGTGGATCAAGAAGGTTGTTTCTTGACAGGTATTCTGCAACCTGTTTGGAGACCGCCCTCTCAATGGGTTTGGAAAGGAACGGGAGGAGTGAGACCAACCGATAGTTTTCCACTCGAGTGGGATCGAGGGAAGGTTTCTTGAGCAGTGGTGCTACAGAGGGGAATGTGCCAGAATGAGAGAAGAAGGAAAAGGTAGCTTGAAGTACAAAGTAACTGTGATTGTTGTTCAGGAGTGGAACACATTCAATAAATTGACTTTGAGGTTTTACGTTAGCTTCAACCAGGAAGTCATGCGATTGGTTCAGGTTGTCTGGAAGAACCCGGTACATTCTGTAAGGATCTTTGTTTCTTACTTTAACCTCATCATTTTCTCAGGAAATATTGCATGGACCTTTATGAAAGTAAGATCATATTTATTGTGATAACATCTATTACTGTGATGGATTTCATCCTTTTTTGTTATTTAAATGACATCTTCTAATAAAAACTAATTTTCTATGTAAAACAGTTCTTTCTGATGAGGGCTAGGTAGACAGAATGACAAACCAAATTTTGCAATAATCCGGATTTATTTCTCTTGGTGGTGCACAAAAAATTATGTTCAAAAGAATAGTTGTAATTCAAAACACTACAACTCAATAACTTACATGCTTCAAACAAGCAATAGTCCAGAGAACAAAGTGACTGTCAGACTGAAAGAAAGGGCGGAGCTTCCGCAGCAGCATGGTGCCCCTGACTTTCCTCCCCTCGGCCTCAGACCAGACTGACTTATATCATCTACCTAGTGGCCTCAACCATGTCTTAAGAGGACAGGTAACCTCAACACATTCAACTACAATACTAGTGAACTCAAACAAAGATTTTCCAAACTTTACAGAAATCATTAATCCCAAAAGGTA
Source organism: Macroramphosus scolopax (assembly GCA_901007825.1). Lineage (NCBI taxonomy): Eukaryota > Metazoa > Chordata > Actinopteri > Syngnathiformes > Centriscidae > Macroramphosus > Macroramphosus scolopax. Next base: position 22,698 of record CAAKHC010008351.1, on the reverse strand, counting down.
AGTATTAAACAAGTTTTACCACTCTTTTCAATCATAATATACCTTACACAGAAAAATCCCACACTCATATGTCTAATGGCATGTCCCAATTCCCTCGATACAAAGAGCACTGTGCTCATGTGGTAACTCTTTTCAGATCCAGAGACCAGAGGAGGACATGGTAAGTATGTGTGTTTGTTTGGTGTGGTGGGGAGCTTTAAACTGTTGAGATAGTTATGGTTATGTGTTAAACAAACAATAGTCTGTTACTTGTATAAATGAAATGAGTAGTATGATAAATGTGTATGTGACGACCCTCACTTGTGCAAGTTTGTGATTTAAAAATTCAAACCCGGGGATTCCTCACAGTGGCTTTATTGAATTTCCCTCGGGATAAATAAAGTATCTACCTACCTACCTACCTACCTACCTATTTATCTGCATTCACAAATAAAAACATTAATTGAGCTTCCTTCTGTGCGACTGCATACAAATCTCTCTCAGAGAAAGTCTCGCTGTAACTACGGGTTGCAGCTAGCAAACACTGCTGCTACAGGCTAACCTCGTGCGTTGCATAGCATGCTAACATCTCATGGAAATCAAAACACAACTTAATACAAACAAAAAGCACAGACGGTGTCAATATAGCACACTGGATGATGGTGGAGTTTTTAACAATTCTTAACTTTTGTAATATTCACAAACACATTCTTGAACATTTACCACATACCTGCATTCAGAAATAAAAATTATTATTATTAATTAATTAATTAATTAACAAGAAATAAACATACATACAGTCGCACAGCCCCAAACTCAACTAGCGTGAATGCAGTACAACATGTAAAACCTTTCACACAAAGTTATCACATTGAATAATATGTTAAAATAATTTAGGCAGAATTCACTTCATCCAAATGGACATTTTCATCTCTGTTACACATGTGAAAATAATGGAACATGTGAGGCTATAAAGGTAAAGTGGGAAAGGCAGTGTCTCTCCTTACCACATTGTAGCTGTATTAAATTACAGTTGATGTATTATCAGCCGTAATTTATCACAGAAATAATCTCTGAAACATATAGAAGACATTTCATGCTGAAATATTTCAGTGCTATAACCTCACTGCTTTCCGGTCTATATTTATCCCGTCCATCAGAGGGATTTGGGATATTGGTTTTCTTTGTTGCACGGTGGAGAATCAATTTTTCAAAGCCAGAACTCTCAGGATACCTGGCGAGTTAATCATTAAATCACTGGTACTAATCAACAAATCCACAGCTTCCTGGGACTATATTATTAAGATTATATCAACTGAGGTGAAATAATTAAATGCAGAAGCTTTCATGTGTTATCTGTGAGAGCAGGTATGTTTTGTTACGGACGTTCGTATAGGAGCATGAAGAAAGAGGGCAAGTTTATCATCGTTCAACACATTTGCTCTCTCCGTGCTCGGTCAGTTGGCAGCCGTCCCATTTCTGCCTCAGATGTAATCAGCCCGGGCAGAACGAGCTACATGCAAGTCAGAGAATAACTACGGTGCAGATCTACATGCAACACCCGGGGACAGTCATCACAGCCACGAAGCCTATCGGAATCTAAGGAGGAACCCTGGAGGAGCGAGGGGCCACGACGAGGCTCCGCCGAGGCTGCAGTGAGACGTGACGCCGACAGAGAGAAATGATTGGTGCGTTTCTGACGGTTGAAAGTAGAGAACGATTCAGTCTATTAGAACCTGTTCCAGGTGGTCATGTTTCTGACGCTTTGTGACGTTGACCGAGGAAGAGGCCACACAGTTTGGAGTGAGATAAATTCAACACAGCAAAAAACACGATTTATCTCCATGAGGTTTGGTGGAGGTCTCTGCTCTCCGAGTGCCCGACTGTCAACAGGACGACACAAAGACTATCTGCTCCTGAGTGGAACTCCTGACGGAGGCTGACTGGAGAAGATGTCACGACACCTCCAGTCATTCAAAACAACACTGACACAAGTATCAAGGTTGCGGTAGATTACATTATTTCCCAGCCTCATGAACATAAATACTCGCTGGATTGATCCCAATGAGCCTGAGACAGAAGCAAGACCAAGCGGAGGAAGTCAGCTCTTCCACCTGACTGTAACCTGAAAGAGACCTGGCAAAGGTTTGGGTGAGCAACGTGGACTGAAGCAGGGTTCCTCCTCGTCTGCAATCAGAGCCGAGACACACGGTCTGACTTTCAATTAACATTCTCTGCCCATCATTCCACATTTGCATCACCTCGCCAGAGCTCGGCCTCGCACATATACTTGTTTACCAGAGAGTAAAGTGGAATGTGACTTGACTTTGGGGAGGACATCTTGGTAGGGAAATGATCAACCTATGAAATCAGCCAACACTTCAAAACACACACACACACACACACACACACCTAACGAGGCCCGGGGGCATGGCAGATGTCAGAGCCCACAGAGAGGGTTCACACAGGGGTTAAAATTCTGAGAAGGACACATATGTTCTATGATTCCACGGCTGCAGTCAGTGTCAGTGAAACTCCTCTGATTCAGGGTGAGTTGACCGAACATCGACTCTGCGTCTCTGATAGACAAGGAAGCTTGTTTAGCTATTTAATTACCTTTAACTACCTACAAATACCAATCAACCGTCCCTTCTGACAGCATGGAATGAGAGAATTGATTTGCTTGGCCCGTTATCGCACACTTTTATAACGTCCTTATTTATCTTAAAAGGCCCTTTACGCAACCCTCAGTCCTTCAGTCCCTCGCTCCTGTGTCTTAAAGGCTCTGCTACCTATAAAGGCTTTCGATTCGTCAACTTCTGGAAGCCTGCTGAGGGGCAGCATCCATATACTTTATTGGTCTGCTGCACCTGGAGAAGATAACTTGGACATCCCTTGTGTTGAAAGTAGGAAAACAAATGCGTATCATAATATGAAGCATGGACTCATTAATCCTTTGTGTTCACTATAAATCCTGTTAAAGTAAAACAAATAATATCTGAACTGCAAAGAAAAATGCATGTAAAGTAAAAAAAAAGAAGAAAATACCTGATCTTGTTTCATTTCTTGTCTGCAGACGTATAGAAGATTACAAAGTCTGTACGTCAGAGGCCTGGGAGGCATTAGAGGTAGCAATTACCAAACAGAGGGAAAACAACTGGATGACCTGATTGTCTATTGATTCTGTATGTTCTGCCCGTGAACACATTTTGCATCGCCAGAGGCACAACGAGGATCAGCCGTGTGTGCTTGCACGTAATAAATGCAAAGTAAGTAGCTTATAATATCGTGTGTGTGCCTCTGTCACACTAAAGCCAAATAAACACAATTGGTCCGTTCTAACGAGCCGGGTTTTCAAACAAGGACACGACTTCCTCCTCCGGCTTCGGCAGCGACCGTCATGTGACGGCAAGAGAACATAAGCCCGGCGAGTTAATGCTGCCGGTCCAGGAGAAGCAACATTTATCTTGGCTGCAGCGTCACTCTTCGTCTCAGCTGTCAGGCGTTTGGAGAAGAACTCTGTCCCCTCAAAACAGACCGGCTTTATTTAAACATCTGATTGATCACAAAACAGGAGGAAGGCTGTGAATGTTAAACACAGAGAGAGAAGACAAATCAGCAATATTTGCGTCCTTTTTTCTCTCTCGACCTAAACAGGACGTGTTGTGATGCAGATTGATTTCGTTTTGTTGTGAGGCCGCTTTGTTGTGTGTGTGTGTGTGTGTGTGTGTGTGTGGGGGGGGGGGTTGTCTCATTAATGAATAGAGAATGCATTATGGGTCATACATTTTCAAATTAATTATGCATGAGGAATACAAAACTGCGGTGGCCCAGCTGGCCACATTTAATCAAAAAAGAAGAAAAAGGCCAAATCCTTCCGTGTGTTCGTGCATGTTCAACACCTGAATGAAACGTAACGACACTTCAGATCCTTCAGATAGAACAATACAGTCGTAGTAGACAAATACAGGGACAGCTCCTCCAGGAGTTCCTAAAACTATAATGAAGGTCCTGCAGCCAGAAAGTGATTATATTGAGCGATTGAATAAACATTGTTAATAAAGGTAATTTGAATTTACATTAACTGCAAAGAGCAAAAAAAAATGCATTTCTACGCTGTCTCAAAGAAACTCTTAGAAACTTGTGACACACACACACAGCGGACTGTAACGTTCTAGCTGCATCTCTGATTGTGAAGCAGAATCTGATCGTCCCTGCAGAATTATAAAAGCCGTCCTCTGCTGATAATTTGCCGACAGACAGAAGGCGGGTGTACTGGTGCAGAGAGTGAGTATCGCAGGGAAGTTTCTTCGGTTGTGCGGGAGGAACCTCGCGCTCATAAGTGGTCGCTGCACTTCTGCTCTCTGCACCAGAGAGCTTTACTCCGTCCAATCCTGTTTACATGACATTTGAAGGACAGAGATAAGGGTTACTCTTGCATGCCGGGAGCGGCGCACTTCAACGGGAGCGGAATCGGCCCGGCTTTAAAAGTTAAGTGCAACAAGGTGAAACGTGCAGGTTGTGCGATGAATTCCTGCAGATGCACATGTGGAAATCATCAGTATACAGATGTGTTTCCCAGCTGTCATTGTAAACACATCGTCCTCCTGCCTCCTATTGACTCTGCGGACTATTTCTCATCTTGTTTTTTCCTCCACGACACCCAGAGATCGAGCGCTGATTGCTTGTCCCCCTGCTGTCCTGCAGCATGGGAGTGATCTGCAGGCGTGAGGACAGCAGGCCATTATTCAGTCCTTAGATGTGCTGCTTTTTATCAGCGTGCAGGGTTGACTGAGGCAGCTGCTCTTGTCAACATGCCAGCACCCGACCGTCCTCTTGAGGGCTGGTGGAGGGTGGGCAGAATTTGACAGGGCTGCTCAACAACAACACAAAATCAGGAGGAAATAAAAACGCCACGTATCTTGCAGTCAGTAGGGGCTGGTTGTCAGCGTGGAGGGCTTGGAGGAGGTGTTTGACGGGCAGCAGCAGCAGAATGAGACTGACAATCTTTGGTCACTTTGAATAGAGAGAAGATGACTATCTGGAACGCTTCATGTCGTGTTTCCCCTTTTTAGTGATTGGCTGGGGGCGGCTTAAAAGATATCGTCTGCCATCTCAGGCCGTGTATTTACCTTCAGTGATTAACCTGTATTGCTTTGCCATTCGAAGAGCAACAGGAGCAATAAAAAAAAGAAAACTCTTATCAAGTTTTATCGCACCAAAGGAATTAAGTCAACCCAACAAGGTCGGAGCGACCGACCACCGAGCACCTTCTGAGCAAGTGTATTTACAAGGAAAACAATGGAGGAATGAGTTTAATAGGGCCAGTTAAGTGAGGTAACATCAGGTAAAACCAGAGACATTTCAGATATATCACCATGGTAACCAGCTCCGGAGCAGAAACACCTAGTGACCAATCAATTCTTTTTTACATCAACATTCCTGGACGATCCTGCGACATCATACCTGCAGAAGCGATGTCGATAGGGGATCCCGCCTTAGTGCCGTGTTATCGGGGAGCTTTGCAGACCGCGTGCATACAGATGTGTTGAACTCTGTTTTACCTGGCGGATGAAGAGAGTCCACCGTGCTGCGGTGTCATCAGAAACATTCAGACTGTCTGGGTTTAACTGTGATTGGAGCCTCAGGGATTCAACAGCGGCTTCTCGTTTTATTTTAACCGACCTCAGCCGGGAAGTCAAACACTGCCAAATCATTCTCTGCACTTCTATACAATCCATGATTGTATAAAACAGTCTGTTTGTATGAGGAACACAAGGTCTGTTTTTTATTGAGAGAGCTGTTGAGTTATTGTGATGGTGATTTAGGAGGCGGTAACCTGCGGCGAGAGAGAGGTGTTCCTAATATTATGGCCATCCCATTAATACAAACTAGGATTATATTATATTAGTTTGATTACATCTTCCAACATCCCTGCCTGAGTGTTCCATGGCTGACGCATTCAGGTGTTGCACGTTCCCATCAGTAAGTCAGTATCGACGCGCTGTCGGAGGGTTTTATAACACATTTCAAATTCCCCCGCTATTCGGTTTGAGAGAAACCGAATATAGCGGATGTAAGTGAGGCAGTTTTCAGCATTTTGGCATTTGTCAAAACCCTTGTGAGGTGAATTAAAGTGCATTCTACAGTTTGTATCACCGTATAATTGGACTTCAATGCATTGACATGCATGTCTACAAGTGCTGAGGGTGAATCGACCTCTTCATGTTGCAGCTTCCTTCAGCGTCAGTCCTCTTGAGCTGACCGTGCCGAGTGCGTATTAACCGCGCCAGCTGTCCCCGTGTCACAGCCTCCGTTAGCCTGGGAGGAAGTTTGAGCTTAAAAATAGCCTGTCAGAAAATCCAATCTAAAATTAAGCCCTGTTCAATCATACATGAGCCGAATTTTGAAAGGAAGGCGGATGAATAATGAAACAAATGGAGATTTCCCAGCGCAGCTATTGTGTTCTACACGCTCCGAGCTGACCCAGAACACGTCAGCGGCTCTCGGTCTCTCAGCACGCCTGGACGTCGGACGCGTTCTCTCCGTCACCCAGACAGACATTTGTCGAGTCCAACAAACAAAAAAATACAATTTGCCCAGAACGAGGGAGTTCTGAGGGCTCTCTCTCCTCCAGATTACCATCCTTTGTCTGTCTCCACGACTGAGTAGATCTAACAAGTCTAACACAGTCCATATATTCTTTATAGAGATCTGTAAAGAGGAGCCGGAAACAATCTAGCTTCAACGTGATGCCGCGAAAATCCTGTTTTCTGCTATATGTAGAAAACGTCTAAGCCAGAGAGAGGGCCGCATTCCAATCTGCATGTTGAAAAGGAAGCTGTGTAATAACCTGTGCAACCTATCGTCATAATTACCAGCAGTGGGAACAAGTCGTTGCTTTCAAAGTCCCAAATAAGTCTGTAGAGACTGTATATGTGATGGAGCGTTGGCCCCCACGTCCTCCAGTTGTATGAACACGCCATATTGAAACCAGAGTCTGTGCAGTAGTGAATCTGGGGAAACGGAGCCGTGGCATCCAGGTCCCCCCCCCGACTCGAAGGCGAGCATTACATCTCCTCTCGATTTCCTACGAGAACCCAAACAGACGTCCGTAAACGCCTCCGCTGCCGTGACCTCACTCAGAGCGGCTGTCAATCACGACGCCCCTTTTTATGGCATCAAATAACAAATTAAAACTAAACATATGACTTGAACAATCATCAGTTAAAGACATAAGAACGACATTTATCTAGAGTGCACTTTGAGTTTTTAAGCGCTGTTTGGTAATACGGAGGGGGCGGGGCTTATGACTTATACTGAAGTACCAGGATGTACGTGGAACTCACATCAGCCAGGGAGGCTCAGAGATGCTGTTTGTTCTCGGGCGACGGTGCAGCTGTTAGGCGCAGAGGGACGAGACAGCAGGTTCAGAATCAGCTCCTTGTTCTTCTTCATGGGATTTATCGACAATGAAAACTAAATAAATAGAAAGACGCCGTGCTTCTCCTTTAGTTCAGTGAACAAAATGATTTTCCCAAGCGGTGCTTGAAGAGGTCAGCAGAGTTGTGTTTATCGAAGCTGTGCACCCTCTCACAAGTTGCCGGAACACACACACACACACACACACACACGCACACACACACACACACACACACACACAGAGGCTGGCAGTCTGACAGCGGCATCTGCGTGAAGCTGCTAACCGCCGTCGATGACACTCTGCTCTGAACTGTCACGGGAGCAGATGGTTTATCAATTCAAAGTGAAGAAAAATAGCAAAACAAACACACAAACACACGATGAAAAGCGCCGGCGGCCTTTGGATCCCCGTTCTGCTCCTCAACAATCCATGAAAGGAAGCTTGCTGCCGATACTTATCTGGGAATTGTACTTGGAAATGAAACCGCGAGTAGCCTGCGAATGTTTTATTCTCTTTCAGATTGATGGTGGGAATATTGCAACTCAGACTATTCCGGGGAGACGCTGTAATGTTTCTCTGCTGAAGAAGAGGATCTGCTGAACAATAAAAAACAGATCGACACCGCCGGTGGATGTTTGCAATGTGAGGAACACACAAATGAGTGCAACTTAAATGCTCCCTAACATTGACTTAAAGCGTAATTTGTGGGAACATTCAGCTCCCGATATGAGTTCCCCGGAGTGGATCGATCTCAAACGACGACTCCTCGTCATTCTGAGGAAATATCCCGGCGGTCGAGGTAAACGAGACGATATCTTCGCCTCCGTTTGCCATCCGAGTAATGAGTTTACATTCGATGTAATGCCGAGCGTCTCTCATGGCGAGGCAGATTTTCACGGATAATTGAGATCTGTGCGGCGCGCCGGGGAAACGGAGACACTTCAAGAAATAATCTGTCATTCATATTTCACCCTTCTGATTTTTCACCGGGAGTTTATCAGTCAGGTGCTAACAAGCGCAGATAAAGTCCTTCTTAAAGGTCAGTGATCCATTGAGGAGTGTGGACATTATGAATAATTCATCCTCACTGTTATCCTTTAGAAATTGAGAGCAGGAAATCAATTCCGCATGCACGGCGCCACCGTCCATATTTACCGCCCTGGTGTCTTACTCTCTAATTAGCAGATAATCAACAAGTATAATGGATTTTACAAGGTGGGCGAGTGGAGCGCAGTGAAACCTCGACTTTTAATTTATCAACATAAATTATTTCCAGATGTTGCACTTTTGATGCAGCGCAGTCGTATTTCATTACAGTCAGTGTCAGGATCCGAATTATAAACATGTGGGAGGCCGCAGACGTGACGAGATAATTCACCGATTGAACACACACACCAGACGAGTCGGTCTCGACGCAGGAACCGACTTGTTTTAGATGATTCCAGGAACTCGAGATCTTCCGTGACTCAACGTGCCGTCGCCGTCAGCTGCTCTCACTCGAACGTTTGCACCAAAAATCAAAGTTCAGATGAAAAACTGTTGGTTTTATAAGGTGATTTGGACATAAAAGGTTAATTTGGTATTTTTTTGTCTTCAACTTTGTTATAATAACGGTCAAATATACAAACAGAGCAGACGTGTGCTTGATCTACTTGGACCAGACTTTTATTTTGAAAAATGTCCGGAGGGTTGAATCAGCCCAGTTAGCAACAACTTTCCTCAGGACTAGTTTTTCTACTATTTGATCGTTATGGTGGTAAAGCGACATGTCAAATAGCGATGCTTTAACAACCAGGGAGACACTTAGACGCGTGCAGACCTTACATCATGAACAGACAATGACCTCTACCGAAGCTTTTGTTTTTGTCTGCAGCCCAAAAGACGTATCTTGCAAGAAATGACGTGCACAAATTCGAAATATAGCTTGTCGTTTTATTATTGTTCATTCAAGCAAGACAGCTGTTGCAGGAATACGAGTTTGATTTTATGTTTCATTTATTCTCAGCAGATTTTGATGAACATTTCATGTGTGGAACAGAACACACACCGACCTCTTCCTCCGCTGTCCTAGCTGGTCTTTACTGTATTGTACGACTACTTGCAGTCCAACTGACCCATTTTCCTCACAGCGATCATTGAATTCATTAAACTTTAATCTGATCTGCCTCTAATTTAAGAAACATGTGACAAATCACCTACCGGTCTTTCTATATAGGCGTTACTGCATCCTCCAGATGTAGGAGAATCACCCTGAGCTGCTCCATAGCAACCGGGGAGCCCGGCACAGCCAATCACAGAGCAGCGTTTGTCTTTTGGCCCTGGTGGGCGGCATTTCAAAACGTCTGTCGTCACGGCGCGAAGGAGGAGAGGGATAATGGTGAGAGGACGGTCCATTGTGGCCGACGGCAAGCGGAGCGGTGATGGACGCAGGAGAGCGAGCTCCCTGGTTACCTTGGGGTGTCCTTGAGTAGACGGTTGATGTCATTTTCCGCCCACACAACATCAGTTCCCCTCAGCCTTTCTTCTCTCTGTATAGATGTACGGACACACTGGACACGTATAGAGAGACAAACTTACAGGCTTGCGTACTTTATATAAGAATGTAATTGATGTAATCAGTCGATTTGAGTGAGCAGGACACCTGAAGCCCTCTGACCCTTGATCGGAGAGTTGGGCTGCATGCCACAGAGAAGATTAACTTCATCACCTCGATTCTATTTAATACATTACGTTTGGACGGCGTCCCAAAACGGATAGCCGTTCTTTTTTTAATTCCCTCTTCTCGTCGGATGTTTGTAGGTCAGATCACCGTCATTCAAGATCATTAACTCCCAAACAACAACAAGGGTGCGATCGTTAGTTAATTAACCTGCGTGAACCCGGCTCATTTGCAACAGTATAAAATACCAGTTGTACATTTTCGGGGTGAAAGTTTTGCTCTTTATTGTCTGTAAAGTTTGTTCATCACACTCGCCAGCAGCCTTCACTTTTTGTATCAATTTCATCCTTCTCATCCTCTGTTATTTTCATCGATTCAGGTGTCACTTCCTTCCAGATTTTAACGGTTCTTTTTCCTCGGCTGCGTCCCATTTATTAAACTTGACTGTATTCTCCAGATATATTGAAAGAAATGTTGAAATCCGTCACCGGTTTCCTTCTCGGACGTTAACGAGTCTAAACTCAGCTGTGATCTGTTGCCATGACAACCGTTTGATTCGCGGATGAATTTAGGCCGATCAGAGGAGGGCGTTAAACTAAAATGATGCGTTTTGTACTCCAATTAAAGTAATTAACGTACATGTTAAGGAATATTTTGTTTAGTTGAAGTTGTGTGTGAGGTGATCCAACATCCTCTGATGCATCTGAACGTCGTCACTTTAACAAAGGAGTCGTTGTTCCATCTCTTTATTCGCAGCCTGTAAACGCCTGCAGCTTCTTTTACATTCACTAACACTCGACTGACGCCGCCTGATGAAGTTAACCTGAGAATCTGGGTGATATATCACGGCACCTTGCTTGTCCGGTTGATAACAGCTCATACTCTGCAATTATCTGCGGAATCAGATTGGTCACCGCGAGTCGAAGGGAGCCATAAATCCACCGCAGCCTCTGATCCCTCAGATATATCAGAGCCAAGGAGCTGCTGACTCGCTCCTCCCTTCAGGAAAGACTCGAGGTTACAGAAAGCAGCAGTGTAGTGACGAATGAAACCATGTAGATTCATCAGAACATCATGCCCACTTGCAGAAGATAGACACAGATTATGACGTCTTCCCTAATCTGGCGGCGGCGCCGGCAGTCTGTGGAAGGTTTGGTGCTCAGTGTCAAAGCACCTCGCCGGTCCACCTCCTGTATTTCACCTGCTGCACAGCTCAGCGGTGCATCCAGAGGTGATTTATTATTTATTTTCCTCAGTGTTGCTCAACTTTCGTCCGAGCTGTTTGCAGCTTTACGCCGTGTGATTTATGTGGGAACATTCAATTCTCGAACTCTGGCTTTCCTGCGATGCTCCGCTGCATGGAGCAAAGTCGACAATCCATTATTATGAACCCGAGACAAGGTAACAGTGAGCATGTTGTGAATGATGCAGTTCCTCCTCTAACTGTTTCTGCACACTGGCTCCACACGGAGCTGCACCGCATGTGTCGGGACAATCAGCCAGATTATTTACAGATTACGATGCCGGGCACCTCACTTTGTGATGATTAGTTTAATTTAAAGAATACTGAGGTGCAGAATGTGCTTCCACCTCCGCTGAGGTTGGCACAGAAAAACATCTTTGCAGCTGTCCAGCAGCTTGAAGCTCAGCCTCCGTCTCTTACACGGATAAGACAACTTTCAAAACGTTAAAGTCCAAAGTTGCACGTGCATGTGATGCAACAGAGAGGCAGGTTGAGCATCGTTCTTCTGGTTGTGGATTAATCATGAGCATCAATGCATCCAGAGTCGCAGTGAGATGCAGACACTCTCAGTTCTTGTCAGACTGACAATATTTCAGTGTATTAAACCGGTGTGGCGCTGAGATAAGACAGCCGTCTCGCAGTAATCCCGCTACATGTCTCCACCACTCAACACGAGACGGGACATCCTGCTGCAGACTTCATGTTCCGGCTCTGTGATACTCAAAGAGTCTTTTTTTTTTGTTGTTCAGCCTGAACCACTCAAATCTTGTCGCTGTCAGCATCAATGTTTTCTCTTGCAGGACGAGGAGGGACGGTCCTCCTCCTCCTCCTCATTATTCATGACCTCCTCCCTGTTTGTGTGCACCTGCCCTTGCCTCCTGCCCTCCGCTGTCTGTCACGCGGCGTAATGATATTCACACAGTAGAAATCACATTACATATTAACTGCCACTGTAGGAAGGGTTCAGGGCAGCCTAATGAACACTGAACCGTCAGCATGACAGCGATAATAGCATAAAAAGGAGTGTCCTAAAATATCCAAAGCTCCCCTCCTGCTCCTCCGGGCTGCAGGTAGCACACACTCATTCGTCAAGCCGCTACCGCCGTCCTACATCACCGGGCCGGGAGAACCACACTACAAGGCAGATACAAATCTCTCTGCATTGAAACTTAATCAGTCAATCTGAGTCTGGGACAACTAATGTAACACAGACCGGCTAACCTGATTACAAACCGTATGACTTTAGGTATTGAGTCTGTGAATCCTACTCAATTAGAAACTCCATGTCACTTCCCAGCATGCCGCTCTGCTGTGATAACATTCACTGTTTCTAACAACTGACAGCATCAGCAACAACATCTGTGCTGTGATTGGTTCTAAACTGACATGTGACCTGATGAGTCAGAGAGGAAGTTAGAAGCAACGGAAGATCTTTCTAATGTCGGCTGCCGTGTGGACTGAATGTTCTGCTGCACCTCACTCAACACAGGAGAGGCAGCAGAGGTCTCTCTCTCTCTCTCTCTCTCTCTCTCTCTCTCTCTCTCTCTCTCTCTCTCTCTCTCTCTCTCTCTCTCTCTCTCTCCGTGTCTCTCTCTCTCTCTCTCTGGAGGTGTCCTCACATCTTCTCCATCAGCCTCCGTCAGTAGTTCCACTCAGGAGCAGATAGTTTTTGTGTCATCCAGTTGACAGACGGGCACTCGGAGGGCAGAGACCTCCACCAAACCTCATGGAGATAAATCACGTTTTTGTCTATTTTTTTACAGATCTTCCCCAAAATATAACGGTTTCTTCTTTAAACTCCTCTGATAAGTTAGTTTTCGTGCGATCCTGTTAATATCAAGCCAATAACATCAAGTCTGTGTTGATTATGAATATATGTTAAGATTTGAAACTCCTCCAGTGTGCAACAGACTTGAGAAAGAACTTTCATCACCTCCTGGATCACAAGTTTTAAGCATCTTTACAAACATTGTCTTCTTTCTCTGTGAACTTGGTCACACCTGAAAAGCATAATTTCTTATTCAGGAAGTTTGGCTTAAAAAAAACAAACAATCATTGGAAACATCAGGCTGAAGTTACCGGCCTCACGAAACCTGTTGGTCGAATCCGAAGTGTCGCTACAGTTCAGATCAATTAAGCTAAATTTAAGTCCAAAGGTGTTTGGTGTTGCAGAGCAGATGAGCAGAGGGACGGCTGAAGTTTGATGGGGTCAATGTGATAACTAAAGCAAAGCTCACATCACCCAGACGCCCCGGAGCCTCGTGAATATTCATTAAATCCTCCACAATAAGAGAGAATTTAATCTGCCAATTTAATTATGAGGTCGGCACAGAGGTAGGCTTTGGTCTAGATTCTGTTTCCCCGGAGATTCGCCCTCCATCCCTGACGCCCGCAATGAGGGAGAGACGGAGAGATGGAGAGAGAGCAGCCTTCTGACCGGCGACGGAGGGGAGACCTGGCCTCGCTGCCGCCGCACATGCCAAGGGAGGAATAATGAGTGAAGGATGAGATGAGAAGGAATGCAGTTATACTGCAGCGCGGCCATTACTCCTCTGCACGGCCTATTATGCTGAGAAAACAAGCAATGGCCCCGCGCTGCAAATTAGGACACCAGAGTTATTGAAGATGGGAGAAGATATTCCTCAACGGGATGCGGTGTCAGTAATAGTCTTTCAAATAGACTTTTTACAACAAGCTCTTCTTGGCCTCTCGCGCCGTATTAGGGGTGTGAGTGATTCAACGATGGGACGCAGGCGGAGGGAAGACTTTCTGAGTTTAGAAAACGTGTGCGGCAAACAAATCAGGCTGCAGGCGTTCAGTGTGAAATCCCCAGAAAGCTTCTTTCCAGTGACCCATGTAGGCTGTCGACTCGTTGTTTTCATTTGTCAAACTGTCAAGCCGCCTGCGTCGGGTTGCCATGGCAACAGCACAGATGCCTCCCCCCTCTCGTGTTGTTGACCTCCCTTAAAGGTCAAACTACCTGCAGGTAAAAAACAAACAGACCGGACGTGTCAGCTCAAACATGTTTGTTAAAAAAAATCTGCCCTTTTCAGTTTCCTTGCGTTTGCTGCTACTGCTGGTAATTGGTCCGCTTTAGAAGAAGAAGAAGAAGAAGAAGAAGAAGAAGAAGAAGAAGAAGAAGAAGAAGAAGAAGAAGAAGAAGAAGAAGAAGAAGAAGAAGAAGAAGAAGAAACCCATCGAGGCTGCACAAATGAAGTTTAATTGAATTGAATATACTGATAGACGCCATAAGAGGTCACCAAAAGATCTGTATGTCCCCCTGGTGGCTGGTTGTGGTAGAGCGGCGTCCGTTCTCTCTACCTGCTCAGGGTTAGAGTTTGTCAACACAAGCTCAGCCTGTGCAGCCGAACTTTATTCAAACCTGCGGGACTTTATTTCAACAACAAGCACGTCAGGTTGAAATTTGGGGAGAAAAGTGAACAAAATGAATAGTTGATGTCGCAGCGCTGCCAAACAGTCTGGGGTTTAAACACTGCAGCCGGTGTCAACAGAAGCTTCAAGGAACAAACTGATGCAGAATATAAACAGGAAGCTGACAGCAAAGATATCCACATTTCTCAAGGCTCTTAAGGCTGCGTAGAGACGTGACGCCTCAGGTGACTCGAGAATAAATTATCTTTATTTCCGCGTCACCTCGAGACAGAACATCTTCAGTCTGTTTTGTTTCCAGTTGGAACTCTGAGCTGTAATGAATCCGGGATGTGTCTGTCATATTCAACACATCTGGCGCTTTGAGACAGCTCCGTGATTACACCGGACAGGCAGCGCGCCGCCGTGCGCCCAGCCGTTGATTGCAACGAGCTGGTGAAGCCCGGGGGATTCACTGCAGTCGTCCGCCTTTCGGTGGATCTCTGCAGAAGTTACCGTTTTTGTTTTTGGGCTTTAATAGGAACCCAATCAGTGACTTTATTCACGGATCCACTGAGGACGTCAGGCTCTGAAAGAATCTGCTGAACAGAGTGCAGCTGAGCTCTGGTCATGCAAATATACTAATGAACACCAATGCGATCTACGTTTCAGTCCGTTTCATGGACCCAGTAACTTTGCGCAGTGCTGCAGTGGTTCGTACTGTCGCCTCTCAGCAAGAAGATTCTGGGTTTGAATCCACCTGGAGCCTTTCTGTGTGGCGTTTGTACGTTCTCCTCTTGCTGTGGCGGGTTTCTTCCGGGTACTCCGGTTTCCTCCCGCAAACCAAGAACATTCAGTCGTGTTAATCGAAGACTCTGAACTGTCTTCATGTGTGTCAGCGCTGTGATTGACTGACGACCCGTCCAGATTGACCCACCTACAGTACCGAACCGTCCACCCCGCCGTCCAGCCGCCTGCAACCCTGCCACAGGAAACGCAGTAAAACAGACGGATTGTCCAAATTATTGTTTTATTTCATTGTCAATTACACCTTTACTTCCTTTCTTCCTCTCCGATATGAACTTCCTCTCTTTCATCATTCCTCCCGGCGGAGCTGTCGGACACATCGGGCGTAATAACCGTCCAGCCTCCGGCGACGAGCCGAAGCAGCTGCCTGTCAGTGAAGAGGACTGGATGTCCGAGGCATCTCGCACCGACCCAGAAATCAGATTAGAGCCGCGTCAACACAGTTGTGATCAATCTGTGTACCTCATGTCACAGTTGTACGCCGCGCGCTGCTGCTAATTCTCCGAGTAAAGAACCGCCTGTGTTGCTCCGCAGCAGTTTTAGTAGTAAATTTTAAAACCAAGGACACGGCCGGGGATTTATGGGAAGGCTGAGATGATATCACCGCTCTGTACAATGATAATAAGCCTCCGACAATCCATCACAACAGTCAGGAAGCCTTACCTCAGCTAAAGTCTCCATTCATTTCTCCTGAATAGAAACTGTCTCTCACACACTTCCTCCCTTTTCTTTCTCCTCCTCCTTCATTTCTGATTCCTCCTCGTGATAAATGAAAACGTCCCGCCGCTCAGAGACAATCGGCCGGGTTCATTCATTTCTTCTGTCTCATTCAGGGGATACAAACAGCGAGCGACACCATTTGTATTCACTTGACAAATGTGATGTGAACGCTGTTAAATCATTCCTGTTGTTTCTGTTTACGTAGCGTTTTTTTTTTTGGGGGGGGGGCATAGAGGAATGAGAGGTGAAACAATCAAATCTAAATAATGACGAAGCATTCTGCTGCCGGACAATGACTGAAAACAAGATGGGGTATTGTGAGAGACGGGAGGAGACACACGTCTATCTGAGAAGAAGATAGAAAGAATACGAGCGCCATATTGGCGGCGAAGCGGCCGCCGCCGTCCAGCCGCCGTAGTAACTGTGATGATGAGTTAACATCGATGTGGAGCAACAATTTGCATTTCCATTCCCAGTTTTAAGACAAAAGCATGCTGGACCCACGGCCACGCCCCCCAAAGGTGATACCAGGGAACCGACCAACTCGGTACCGGCAGTAATCTGTCTCAACTCGTATCGATGCTTCATCGAGAACGACCAGTTGGTGGAATATATTTGTTCTTTAATTGTCGCCTGGCTCACAGACTGAGGTCTTAATTATCTCAGGACTTCTTAAATCAACCTGTCACGTTTCGTTTAAGAAGATAAGGCAGATCTCGCTTTGTCTTCCCTCCGGGGAGGCTGTTTATCTCCTCGCAGCATCTCAGCACACAAGAGTGTGATTATCCTTTTTCCTTCCCGCCCGGCTGTTAAAAAGAAACGTCGTCATTCTCTTCACAGTCGGGGAAGAATGTTCGCTCCTCAGCTCACCGCTGAACGGGGGGAAGAGCTTATTAGTGAAGGACGGCATTTCATAAGTGAAATATTATTTCAGGAATGTGGGAATGTTCCGGCGAGAGAATAACAAGGACGCAGGATGATGAAGCATGAGTTCTCCTTTTTGCTTATTACAGGTGCAACATCAAGCGGTGAGGAAAGCCCGTCTTCTGAAGCGTGGATGCGGCAGGACTGCACGGTCGGCCTGCAGGGAAATCAAAGCTGCGGAGGTAGACGTGCAAGCTGAAGGCAAGCGGGCTCTAAAGCACAGAGATTTGACACGCGGGGATGTGTGGTGTCGGAGCAGCCGGGGTAATTGGAGCTCCTTAACAACTCGCTGAAGTGGGCAAAAAAACACGGTGGGATTGGTGGCGCTGATGTGCTCCAGCAACACCGGGCGTCTCGCTCAGACTCACAGCTGATCACATCCGATGTGTTTTTTTTTATAAAAGTTTGAATCAGACAAATTGTTCTCCTGACAACTGATCTCGCCGTCGTCGTCAGCTCGTCGGATACGGGCGAGGGACGACACGGCCGTCCGGAACTGACGCAGGAACACAATGTAGATCCATCGGAACTTTCCTGAATCATTTGTTCTCCGATTCACAGCGTCGCCTCGGGAAAAATGTGCAATTTGCAGTTTGGTATTCGGTTATTTCTTGATTGGCGTCCAAAGTCAGACGTGTCTCATGTCGATGGCTTATCGTGAGTTATTTGAAAGACCCGGCGTCTCGTGAACTTGTGAGTCAGTGTAGCAGACACAAAGTGTTTGACGTTCTAATTGAAGCAATAATAAAAACTCAATATCACAGCCTCAAAAAAATCGGCTACATTTTAAAAAGGTGTTTTTTTAAAAAAAAAAAAAAATCTTTTAAATGATATTTTTCTCAGGTCACGGTTTGTCTGTTCAGCGTTCGTCACCTGGAGACGACATCATCGCCGAAAACACCAAGTTTGTCCCTAATCTGTCCACATTTTAGACTAATTACATCTTGTCGATCGTGTTTAAACGCAATCTACGAAACGTTTGTCCGTCAACAACGTTCTCCGAACAGTTTTTTTGTTGTTGTTTTTTTCAGCGATCTAAGTGTTTTCTGACCACTCGGGGCTGCCGTACACAAACCGACTCACTTTTTCTCTCAGCAGAAATAAACTTTATACGAAACGAAGGAATGAAGAAGAGTTTAAAGATCACAGCAGGTGATGAGGAACAGAAGGAAACATCAAGTCTGTCTTCGCCTCAGTTTTCCCCGTTGTGTTTAACGTCTCCCGACGCGTCAAACCTGATTCACTTTAATTCATTTAAAACACAAAGAGTAAAAAAGAAACCTCCCGTATGGCTCATTCTCACAACCAACCACAGTAACAAGCAGCGAAAAACTTTCTTAATAACATTTTACATCTTCTTCCTCTCGGTCCATCTGTCCTCTTTAATGAGTGTGAGGACACGTCGGAGGGAGCCGGATCTAATGACAATATATTGGGATGTTGGAATTACAGCAGTAAAAACAAATACTATTACAATAGTTATGTTTCCCCGAGACGTACAGATGCTCTGATTAACAGATGACAGGTGAAGCCATCGCCCCCTGGTGCCCAGTCGCGGAAGCACATGTCACATAAAGATTAATTTTCAGGTTGTTCTTAATATTTCTTTGTGATTTAATTTGTTTTCGTACAGTGGGAGGAAGTGGAGACGTACTGTCCATGATATATATATATATATAGCCTGTGGTTCTTCCACTATCGAGAGCGATTACGTGGCGTCAAAGTCTCCTTCTGGTTGGTTCAAGTCATTAGAT
>CAAKHC010008341.1:9192-25450 GCA_901007825.1 Macroramphosus scolopax | reverse complement strand
GCAGTTAACAATTATTGCAAATGAATGTCGTCATTGTTGGAAACCAAAGGGAGGAATTGGTGCGCAGCACGGCTAGAAAATTGAATGTCACAGGCTCTGTGTGTGTGTGTGTGTGTGTGTGTGTGTGTGTGTGTGTGTGTGCTTCAGTTGCTCCTAAAATATATAATGATGTGTGTAAGTGTCCTTTATATTTCACCTATTGTGTCTCTCCATTTGATTTTTTTAATTAACCCTTTGAACAGCAGCCCCCTTCTGACACCTAGCAGGGTGAACACAGGTGTTACTGGTTGAATTAATTATGATCCCAGTGAGCCAGTGGGAACAGCACCAGGGCCGTGGCCCACCTGAATGGAACAGGGCCGCAATTAATGTAATTACACCTTTGTTTACCCTGCTATGAGCTGTCACAATAGCTGGTGGGAAAAGGCTTCTTCTTACACGTCTGTATTTGTGTGTTTCAGGAATGTAAATATATAAATACTATATTTATGTATTTGCCTTCAATTGAAAATGATGGACGAGTTGCGTCAGTGTCGTCACAGAACATCCATGTCCTGTATCTACTGGAGGAAAATGTTTTATTTACACCGTTTAACGGCTTCACTTTGATCTCAACCAGACACCTGTAAAGGTTCATGACTTAAAACAAATGTGGGTCAGGGGTGTGATGTAAGGGGGGGGGGGGGGCAGTGTCCCATTTCCTACTTCCGGCCCCCACAAAGAACCGCCTTCACTTGATCTCACCAACACACCTGTAAAGTTTTGTCCCTGCGATAACGTCACAACCCGACGCCGCACCAACTTATCCACAACAGTGTTTCCTGCTTCAGTAAATGTGTCCAGGTTTTGCATTGATGTTAAAGTCCGGCCTCACGCTGCCACAGCTGCTGAAGTCTTTGTTCACAAACATTCGAGTGTGGCTGTGATCTGAGTGGAGTCCTGACAGGAAGTTGTGGTGTTGTTTTTTATAGCTATAATTCTGCATTCCTTGGCATCACTTCTACATTCCCCACTAACACAGTGTGTTACTCCACCACACATTTCACACACCCTGTAATACTTAACTACACAGCACCGATCGAGATAACTGTACGACCCGATTGAAGTATCAGCAGCATATACTGTGGCACTGCAGTGGTCATGTTACAGCAGAATATAAAGAAGTACTACGGAGATGGATCATAAAAACATGCAATTTGAAGTAATGACTCTTTATTGTTATACACATGCTGCTATACACACGAGGAAGGACAAGTATTGGTTTTACAGAGAGCCACAAACCACCTAGTGTGGAGTCATCCTGGATACCAGGTCAATAGTGGTCAGAACAGGAACAGGAAGGCACAGTGTCGAGTTGAAATGGCACAGAAAAGGGAGAGAGACGGACAAAACAACATGAGTTTAAGCCTCTACAAATTCACATGCAAACGCTCGCCCAAATCATTAAAATGAGATTAAATGCATAATTGATACATGACCATAACATAGTAAATTAACAGTTTAATATTGCTCAATACCATGATACAGTTTGAGTAGCGTTAAGTTTGCGATAGAAAAAAAAGACTGTACACAAAAAGTCCTGTCTAACGGGCTGAAAACTGTCGTATGTTGTAGCATTTTTTAAAAGAACACTAATGTCCAATGCAACAAGCAGGCAGCCATATCAATTCAAGGCACATAGATCTATATGCATGGCGCTACGCATACAGGACCAAGGGAAGTAAGGCGTCGCAGCCAGACTAACGCATGATCCCTTTTTTTCTGCAGCTACATCACAGAAGCAGACACCGGTATCGCCACGGAAACGACTGTACAGAGATCACAAGCACACTGTGCCAGACTGTCAGCATACATGGAGCTGGAGCATCTATGCTTGTTGCAGGCTTTAGCTATCTTTGAGTTCAGCTGTTAGGATGTGAATCTGGAGCTCTTTATTATCAAAGTTTTACATGATGTGCGTTTCAATTAAATCTTTTTGCCTCCTGATCCATGTTTTTTTTCTTCTTCTACACAATAGGCAAGTATACGATTTTTACACAGGATCCGAGTACATTTATGACAATAGATATATCAGCGTTTGAAAGAAACAAAGAAAAAGACACGTGTATGTTTGAAGATCGCGGAGAGAAACGCATCTCATGATAAAAGTCTGGAATGGATAATAAACAATTTGGTTGGAGTGCAAAATCACCTCTAAAAGGACACACACACAGTAATCTGCTCATCATAGCCTCAATCAACCTGACTGGAAAGAAGTCCTGAATGGTGAGTACGATATCTAAACACAAGCTGCATTTAAAAACTCTTCTGAATGTTATCTCATCAATACAGTTAATTCAAAGTAAGTGTGCTTAAAAGCACCACCAGTGACAGGTAGTGAAATATCTCTGGAATCCACACTAAGAGAGCCAAGATACACAAAAGGACAAACACCTGACATTTAATGAAATGTTGTCAGGACCGAAAGAACAACATGTATATATATATATATATTTTGTTTTAAACATCAGTCATTGTGTAAGGAACCAAGAGCATGTTTGCAGGAGTCAACCTTCTAATGTCGGAGACATCGGTGACACCTCCCCTCGTGCTTGTGTGCGCCTTGAAGGGCCGTCGTGGGCTCTGACCACAGAAGCAGTAGACGGGGCCGGAAGGTAGAAAGCATTAATCTGTTCTGATGGATGGCAAGGTAAAGGCTGGGTCAGAGTCACGGGTTGAGGTGCTCATCTTCCATATGAAGGCTGCTTGTGGGACACAGGAGAGGCTGGCTAGAGCAGTTGGTGCTCTGACTTTTCAGGCTTTCTGTTGAATCGGACGACCCTGCAAATGACGACAACGGAGATTTAGTGAGAGCAGAGCAGCTAATGCATAGAGAAGCAGAGCGGATAGGAAAGCCTACATACCACAGTTATTCCTCCATACCAATAGAGCAGGCATCAGGACCTAGAGCTGGCCAAGGCGAGGGTGGAAGGAGAGGACAGTGAGCAGAGGAGGAATGTTAGGAAACACAAGAAGCATAAGAGCACACAGGTTAAGTGCAAAGCAATCCCAGCCTGGAGTGATGAATTTTAGAAGAGACACTTTCAGAGCGCCAGAATGGAGATTTAATATGTAGAAAAGAGTCAAAAGTGGCGAAGAACCAGACGAGTGGACATTGGAGCGATTCTTAAGAGCTGCAGTGACAGTGTGAGGGCGGGAGGTTGGATTGTGGAAATGGTTGGAAGAAGGTTTCTATTTTTTTCCTGACAGGATTTCTCACCTGGCAGAGACAGATCACCCGCAGGGTCGCTCTCTGTTTTGGTCAAGCTGCTGTGTTCACTGCTGCAGTCCTGTAAGATGTCTCCACCAGGATTCATCCTGTCCTCTGCATCAGGAGAGTTCAAACAAAGTGTCACACAAAAACACATTACTGGCTTTCACGAAGCACCAGACGGGAAAACTCACCGTCGTCTGGGGACAGAGACTCTGCTACATCCTCGGCCGCTGTGGCCTGGAAGAAAAGGGAAGAGCTCATTAAAGGTTTGCTCGGCAGCGTTGGCGGTTTTAATATCAGATGATGTAGTAGTTGGCTTACGTCTGTGGGAGCAGGACTGCTGGACAGCAGCGTGAGTGGCAGAGCGTCCGACATCTCTGACAGCTTCTCCTCATCTTCCTCCTGGATGGGAGAAGATGGAGACCGAAGGGTGCTGGAAGGAGGAAAAATTAATATATAAAGGTGACTTACTCACAGTTACCCACATGGACCTATTTTTAGTTTAATGACACCACTACAGTTCTGGAAGATGATAAGGGCCTCTAAATGCTGCTGCCAGTAGAATCAACTAAACCCTGCAGCCTTGACTAAAAGAAGTCAGTTAATCTGACTACTGAACAAACCACATGTGAAATACAGAGTTAGATTATCAAACAAGTCCTCACCTGTCAGGTGACTTGCTGACTTTGCCTTTCTGCAGACCACCATCACTCAAATGCTCCGGGGAGCTCAGCGGTCGGCTCTCTCCTCCGGGACCCCCTGAGAAGTTGATATCATCGTACAGGGGGGCAGAGGGGATAGCAGGAGACACTGACCGCAGACCATTCAGAGCCTCTAACAGTGAGATGGGTTCAAAGCCGGGAGGAACCGAGTCTGAGCTCTGTGAAAAGAGGAGCACACGGACTGTTGGTGGCAGAAGGCTGCAAGGGACGGCATGGTGTAGTGTTCAGAAGGTTCCCAGAGGCCGTGTATAAAGACCTCATATACATATACACAATGAGCATGAAACTTACCGAGTGCTCGTCGTGGTCCATAGTCTGAGCCAGAACCGGGCTGAAGGACACGGGAGAGAGAGCGCCAGGCTTTTTCCTCACAGCTCTAATCTGCAACAAGGCTCTGAAGGCTGGTTGAAGGAGCACCAGACAAGTAAGACACAATAATGTCACTTCATGACATTGAAATAAAGAATGTCACAGGACTTACGCAGCCGGCAGATTGGACAGTTGTTGGCCTGGTAACGCAAGGTGTCGGCGCAGGAGTTGCAGAGACACAAATGCCTGCAGGGCAGGATGAGAGTATCCCGCAGGTCCGACAAACAGACGACACACTCGTTGCTGTTGTCACTGTTCTCGTCATCCGACGGCTGGAGGTAGAAAACAACTTCAGTCCTTTGCCGCACACATGTAAAATGGCTGAATGGCTGTAGAAGGAATGTTCCCAGTCAAACCTTGGTTTCTTGGTTGTTTTTGTTCTCAATCCCGTATATCTCCTGTAGGAGGTAGCTGACACGGTCCACCTTTAACAAGGAGAGCAGACCTCATGTTACAGAAACCAGCACAATGAGTTCTGAAGATGTAGAAAGAAGTGAATAAAAAGCTTTACAAGCTTCCTGTATTCTATAAATTTCTTGGCACGGCTCTTTGGTGCCACATGTTTAGTTCAAAGCTGCAGATGAGTCGGAGAACGCAGCGTCCGTACTGAAGATAATTATATTTCACGTAATTACTGCAGTGGAATCTGCCTGCAGGGTTTCCTTTCATTTCCCCGCTAGTGCAGCAGGACCTTAGCGATGCTCTGCCTTCAGTTATCTATTCCAAAGCTTTCCTGCATTGCATTAAACACATCACACACGTGTACTGAGACAAAATATAAATGAATGAAAGCAGTGCACAGACACCCACAGGGAGACGATTAAATCAGGTCATTTTTTTGCTTTTAACTTGCTTATTAGTAAAATCGTTCACATTTAAATAATAGTTATGAATATTAAAGATAATAGTTATGAACCTACAATCTGCTTCTGCTTCAGTGGCTTGACGGAGAAACTGCCATCAACGTGCTGTCGGGTGAAAAGACACAACAGTTGTATTTTAGCTTTGTATTAAATATTTGTTTCCAGATTAAAAATAATCTACTCTGATGTTTACATACTCTTTCAAATGCTGCCAGAAGTACATGAGCATGTCCGAGGCAATCTAGAAAAGAACACACATTATCATGATTAGAATGTTGACTCAGTGTGTGTTGGAACTTGCACACATTAACAGTTATTGTGTTTCTTTACAACTATCTTATGTTGTTTTACTGTTTCATAAATTCTTTTCTTTCACAACTGTGGCCTCCATGGTGATATCTTACCGTCCCCTTCGTCCACCATAGCCTGGATGACCATGGGAAACACTCCTCGGTCGAGGTCAAAGTTCAGCTTCAAAAGAAGAAAACATATATTCATTATTCAGGGAGGTTCTGTATTAAACAAAAGACAAATATCAATATGTGTAAAAGTTTGACAAAAGTGTGTTGTGTAACGCCTGGATTCACACATGCAGGCAGCTGTAACCTTTGACATTAATACAGTCGAGTCCAGGAATGAACGACTTGGATCAAACATTTATGTTGTTAAAGAAAATACAATCATCCTCAATTACTTTCTACGTGTATGAACTGTTAGAGAGAGAACACTTCACAATGTGGTTCATCTTGAAAAAACTGAATGGATGCTGTGCTTTTAGCACCCCTGGCGTGGCCTAAATCAAAAATAGACTGTCTTCAGCAGAGCACCGTGTCTGGTGAAAGCATGTGTATTGTTAGTCAGTGATCAGCTCCTGCGGCTGTCTAAAATCTGGAAAGGGACACAGCACCCCTCAGTGGTATCCAGGTGTTTATGTCAGGAGATAACATTAGTTTTCGTCATGTGTGATCCAGTAACCCCCCGATCCCACCGACTGCTGCAGGTACTCACATCTTCCTCTTTCCACTCGCAGAAATCTATTTTGAAAGATGGCATGGAGAACTGTTGGCTCACCCCCCTCTTGTAATGCACAGTCTCAGAGACCATGGCCGGATCCTTTGGACTGTACCTTCACACAGAAAGTCACAACAACAAACGGTCATGTCTGCCCTTCCAGTTCATTCTTCTTCTTAAGGGCAACATTAGAAGTTGACCTTCAGACAACTATCAGTGTTAGTTCATTAGTGCCACTGGATGGATTTTAAAAAGATGGAACACTATCAACATACAACACGTCTATCTGATCATTTTGTTTCTCGAAAAATTGTGTCATCATTCTGTCTCATTATAATACAATAACTTCAACATCAAGTATAACTTTCATCTTCTCCTGTCTTATCAGCGGTATCCATGGTGACTGGTGGTTGCTAAGGACCCACTGAATCTATTCTCGTCTTTGTGCTCTGAGGCTTCAATATCAGGAAGCATGAAATAGAGTTGAAATGTATCTGGCACAATGTTTTACACTCGGTGGAAATTTGAATAGTTGTTCCTCGTGTATACGGATACATGTGCAGTGTTTCTTTGATTCAGACAATGACTAAAACATATTCATTAAACTAGATTTGATAAATACCAAGAAGAAGATTACGTCTGTTCATCTAGTGCTGCCAACAGTTTAAGGTTTTAACTGGTTCAGTGTCAAACTATAAGAGCTTTGAGGTTTTATTCTTACACTGCCATCCCGTTGGAGAATTCCTCAAACGCTTGGCAATACAGGGTGATCGCTACCCGAGCATCAGCGTCAAAGGTGAACTCCACTCCATACTTAACCTTTGGCTTCCCACCCTCTTCCACCGGGGTGTCGGAGTCATCTTTATACCTGCAGTAAAGAGGTGTAACAGTCAGTAGGTCATCTGGATTCAAACTCTTCTCCTTACAGGATAATTGTAATAGTTTTAAACCTGGACCCTATTTTATAATCTCTTTGGGACTTAATGATTAAAAAGGGAAGAAGAAGAACACTTTAAGTGGAGGTACTTTGCCGATGACAATTGTCCTGTTATAACATAGTTACTGTTACAGCATGATCAATGTTGGACTGATTCCAATAATCTTTAAAAAAGATGCCAAAAAGATGGGTAATAGAGCCTAGCTGGTTGTAGATTGGAATATCCTTTCAAACAATGTTTTACTTTTACCATGATGTTAATGTTCACCTCTGCATCACCTTGCTATCCTTACCTGACCAAACGCAAAGAGTCCTTTCTAATGTTGACCAGACTTCTGAGGGTTTTCACTGGCTCGTGGGGTGCAGGTGTCACATATGGAAACTAGTGAAATAATAGCAACAGAAATGATTGTATACAATGTGAAATCACTGATAAAGCTAACACAGCATCACAGGAAATATAGATGATGAGCATATTTTCACCTGCACTGGCCTATTTCCAAGGAAATTCAAGTCCATGTTTTCCCCAAAAAGGTATCCCTCAGGATGAGGTGTGTCGAATTTCTCTCCTCCCATGAAGAAGTGGCTCGCAAAATAATTCCCTGAGGGCGAAAGAAAACAGGTTGACTGATTTAAGCAATTAACCCAACAGCGGTGGGTGGCAATACGAATTTTCTATTCAACAGTGACCTGCGTCAACAACAGGATTCCATCTTGAGTAAACATATTTTCTTACGTTAAAGCTACGTAGGTATTCATTTAAAAGCTATTTGTTTCAGGTATTCCCATCAGGAGCAAACACCCAATAATCGTCAGGTGAAATTACCTTTAAGGTTTGCCCTCTTACAGGTAATGCTGCGGACAAGATAGTGATAGAGAGCCTTTGGTTCATTTTTATGAAATGTGTGTCTTTTGACAGAAAAAAGGTAAAAAGTCAGAGCTTTATTTTATTGTATGTGATTGTTGGTGAATACAGCATCTTGGGGGTCAATGATCCGGCGCTACAAGGAAGAAAATATAGAAATAAATGGCATTTGTTTTGATTTGAAATGTGGTGAAGCGTCGGCCGATGACAGAAGCGAGGGGAGCCCCCACATTTTTAAAATCTCTAGCCCTGATGGAGAAGCTATCATCCCTGATGGAAAACAAGAACCATAATATCTCCGCCATGGAATTATTTTATCTTGATAACTTCCCATCAGCACACCAGGGGATTTTATGAGGAGCCAAAAGGTCGCGTCGTGGTGTTTGTGGGTTTTATATATGATGTCAACAAAGACACTTGATATCACATTGCCATGCTGTGCTTCCTATTTAAAAATATGTTAAATCATAAGTTCCTCAAAATGACAATTCAGTTGAGCAAATTTGTACTTTCGTCATAGTAGAATAAACAACAAATTGCACCCTATTTCTTTATGTTACGAACGTGTCATTAGTTGATGAGTCTCATGTGTCTGGTCAACATATTTTTTCCATCGACTTTTGTAGCTTCAGGTTAATTTAGATAAAACACTTAAGACTTTTGTTGTTGTGTATGATGCTTTAAGGATCATGATCCTGAATAACGTGACTTTGATCACGTTACAGTCCTCGGAGGTAACACTGAGTAATAACTGTTACACTATAAAGGTATTGCAAATGTGAATAAATAATTAAAACCGGGCGAGTTGGTGGACGATGTGTCTCTAAGTGTGTTTCTGTTTGTTTATGGGAACCTGAATTGAGCCAGGAGCTGATCACTTACCAGATTTCGGTGGAAATCGATAGGCCGAGTTAGCCTGGATATCGATATCCTCAACACCCGCGATTCGGCGGCTGAGAATGGACCCCATCTTTCTCTGCTGGATCGCCGATGTTAGCTAGCAGTCAGGCGGCCAACGGTGTGTCAGTATATCCGACTAGCACTGCCTTTTGCGCAGATTTACGCCCACAAGAGAGTTAGAAGCGGGCAAAACTGAAAATTACGGTTAATTCAACATTTTACACGTTTAATATGTTGGTAGCTATGCTGCTAATGCTAACAGGAAACAAATCGAGACGAGCTGTTGTTTTTCCAGAGCTGTGCCACTGCTAACAAAGCAGGGCGCCACCTGATTGGCTGTCTCCAAACGTTTCTAGCAATTCAATGCATTCGTTTTGTGGCTGCGCACCGCCCGACGGAACACGGGGCCGATGGAGTCATGTCGAGGTCAGTTTATGTAATAGATATATATATATATATATATATATATGTACTTTTTTTTAATTGATGTGTGTTTTTGAGAGAATTGTCGAAAAATCAAGTGGGTTAAAATTCAATCTTTACCACCTAGTTAGTTTGGTGGGCTAGTGCTCTAAGAATGACGATAATAGCTGCTCACTGCCATCTAGAGGTCAGCGTGACAAACTGCAGCACTACATTAATCTCGTAGCAAACACGTCGTGTTGGAACTGAATTTATCATTATTAAAATGTATTTGAGTCATCAGTAGTGGGATGATTATTGTGTTAGCATATTGATGCGATTCATGTTAGCATCATCACAGGATAATGACAATTTCTGGTGTGGAAACTGAGACCTGTTATAGTCGTTCAAGCCAGTGCATACACGCTAGATACCAGGTTTTCCGGTATCTAACTTCAAAATAAATTCCTTTTTTTGTATTTTTCTACGTATTTGATTAAAATAGATATTGTTTGTCTTTTATTATGTGTTAATAAATTAATAAATACATTTTATGATATTAGATATGGAACTCTAAACACGAAAAACATTTTGTATATCAGTAAACAGAAGAATGTCATATAACGATTTATTAAAAATCAATTGTCTTTCAATTGCCGTTTCATCAAAAATCGGTTGTCTTTCAATTGCCGTGGCATGTTCGTATGCTCAATACAGCTTTTTCCCTTTGCCCCTTATTCCAAATCATAATATTACATCAGGTGCACTTCCGCTTTAGCGGACGGTCGGACTCTCGTCAGAGGTGCTGCTAACGTCAAAAAACTTCAATTACATCGCGGGCAAGCAGGCTTTTTTTTTTTACCCCAGAACCAGGTAATTTGACATTCAGCACATTGACACTCGAACAGTTCATTCGTGAACAGTTACAATGTGTTATAAATGTTTAGTCTACTTATGTAGGCGTTTATCTCTTCTGTGTTGTTTATGTGCCCGGAATGGCGACTCCAGCTAACGTTAACTCACAAAGCTAACGTTAGCAAACATGTATTGCTTTGCCTTATCTGAACAAACAACCGTGTTTTCTAAGTTACCTAACAAACTGAGTACAAACAGTCTCTTGCTGTCGGTCGTTCCCCAACCTATTGCTGCACTGGCTTGGTTAGATAATTTCTCTTCGAGCTGTCAGTTAGCTAGCAGTAGTAACGTAGTATTAAAGTCACTTGCCGTAATTGCTAACATTACACCAATTAACGTCGACAACAATGTTATTTTTGAAATTATTATAACTAGATACGCGCACTGGCGTACATTTAAATAAGCGTTAGATTCTGCAAGCCTCTGTTACGTAAAGAAGTTATTCATGGTTAGTTGTGCAAGTAGCTTTGAGCTGGATAATCTGGGATAGGATTTAAAAAAAACATTAGCTAGCTAGCTAGCTATGTGTTAAGCTGAGAAGCTGTTATTCATATAGGAGCAACGCCAATCAGTAAGCGTTGATGAGGTTTGGTGGTTATTTTTTCAACACAAACCTAAATTCAGACGAGTAACTGATAACCATGGCAGTTACTCGCTGCATGGATGGACACTACCCAGAGAATAATGTACATAGTTTCAAAACATTGAGAGTCAGCAATGCCTCTTTCTCACTGAAATGTAACACATATTCACAAAGCTGTGCTGCGGTGTTAAATTATTCTCATTGAACCTTGTATAGAGTAAACAGCCTACACACATGTGGTGTAGGGTCCATGCACATGTAACTCCCTGCTCAGTCATGTTTCCATCACATTTTAAAGTGTAGGGGGAATTCTGACATGTTTCTCCTCGCCCTTCACTAAACAGAAAGTAAGAGATTCAGTCTTTTGTTGAATAAATAACGGCCAATTGCAAATAAGATTCAGTTTTAGAATGCTCCGCAGTTCAAGAAAAACAAAAATACAGATTTCCAATGTTGTAGTTTCCTTCAAGAAAATTGTCTTGCAGCATTCAGCAACTGCACGTGTTATTCAGTTGGTGAGAAAGGAAGCTGTGCTTCTTCCTGAATCTAAATCACTGTGACAGGACAGAGGAGACCTTGCTTGTGTTGTTGTGTAAATCATCTTTCTTGTGATTTACAACCCAGTCTAGAGTAGGAACATGTTAACTACACTGCAGGTCGTTTTGATAATACCATTGGTTTCTGTGCTGATGATCAGGTTACCCACTCTTTACTTATTATTAACATAATTGTCAGTTTGGCTAATTGTAAAGACACTTTTTGTGCAAGGGATAATAAAAAATAGTTTTATTAGATGGATGTATCCATCTCCTTTATTTTTGGTCTTCTAATTTGTGAAACTTTTTTTAACTGCTGGTTTTGAAATCTTAACGCTGTGGTGTAACAGGACGTTGTCTCATAAAGCAGAGTGACAAAGAACTACTGTGTGTGTGGAGACAGACAGAAGTCGTTACACCGAGTACCTGATTAGCCTGTCTGACTGTCATTGAACATTTTATGACAATTTATAATATTTTATGACTCCCTGTATCAGAGAGTAATGAGTTCTGGGACTTAGTGTTCATGCCTCTTCTACTCCTAGAGTGAAAGTCCAAAGGAGAGTTTTGAGTGGAGCTCTGTGTCTCTCTCCAGACATCCGGCCAGTATGTCCAGTGATCCTCCTCCTCCGTACCCTGGAGGTCCCAGTGCCCCAATCTATGAGGAGAAGAATGGACAGCCCGGTAATTAAGCTGAAGAATTTGGAGAATTTTGGTGTCGGATAACGATAAAAAAAATAATGAAACCTTGTTTAGAACGTATATGATCAAAATGTAAACTGGAAGAACTATGTTGTTATTTTGACACACTGTTTTGCCGTTTGGCCATTTTCTTGAAAAGCAAAAGGCTCCACATGTAAGCTAAATTATTGCAAATCATTAAACAGGAAATATTTATTTCTTTAAGATTGTTGATTTTATTCAAACGTTTGTCTTCACATCAGCGCTTTCTTTTTGTCTGCATTATCTGTCGGAAACAGTTGTAAGAACGGGTCCTCCACAGGGACAGCCCTTGCCTCCAGACTATGGTCCGCCACCCTATGAGGGCCCACACCCAGGCTTCCTCCCCCCACATGTTCCTGGAGAGGGGCCTATGCCCATGCCGATGCCCATGCCACCGCCACCCCAAGGTGCTGCAGGCAGTCTGTAGACACTAAACACAATGATACACGACATATTGTCAGCTTATACGTTTGAAATGATTTGTGTATAGCAACTGCCTTTTTTTATTTACAAATACATTACGTTTTCTTTCATCTTTGTGAAGGTGGCCCCTACCCACCGCCCGGGCACTATCCTCACCCTATTCCAGGACAGATGGGTCCTGGTCCCAGTCACTTTGTGCACATGGGAGGTCACACAGCAACCGTCCTGGCTCCTCCAGGAGCTGCCACCACTGTGACCGTATTGCAGGGAGAAATGTTCCAGACCACACCGGTGCAGACGGTGTGTCCACACTGTCAGCAGGCAATCGTTACCCGCATCTCCCATGATGTCGGCCTCATGAACACACTCTTCTGCCTGTTCTGCTTCTTCGTAGGGTGAGTAGCTCAGCTCAGCTCTGAAGTACACACGCGTCTTTACTGGTGGAAGATTTATGGCTTTTAAGGTTGGAAGTTTGTGATCTGTGTTGTAGTAAGATTCCTGTAGTTGCTTTTATTCATATCACTGTAAAGAACTGGCACACAGGGAATATAAAGATCAGATTGTAACCAAGGTGCTGCTGTAACATAATGTTTTGTCTGCTCCTCGTGCTCAGGTGTGACCTCGGCTGCTGCTTGATTCCCTGTCTGATTGATGACCTCAAGGATGTGACACACACCTGCCCTTACTGTAAGGGCTACATTTACACATACAAGCGTATATGCTAACCACCGACGTCTGTATGCTACAGAGACATGTACATGCACTCACATAAATCTGCTGGTCGTGACAGGCTTTTCCACCCCATTTTTGCAAAGTGTTGTGTAGCGCTCTTAATTTCTAATTGTAGTTTTATTATTAGTTTGCAGAATATTTACTGTATATATCTTTCATAACACTTTCATGTATAATCCTGCATTTGAAACAACAAATATTTCACCAAACTCCGAAAGAATTAGGACATTAAAATGTCCAGAGCTACAGGTGCAGCAGACGTACAAGTGCAGCTTACTATATAGAAAACAGGAGAACCGTCTTGTGATGTCACGCATGTAAATGAAGGAAATAATCTGTGGATAGACATACAGCCTCATTAGGGAAAGCTGTGAAAATGGTCACTTTATTTGAATTCATCTGTTAATCTTGCCAAGATGCAAGTATATTAACATTTAACGAGCTGAGTTAGATTTGTTTTCTATTTATTTTAAGAGATTTTATCCACCGTGTTAACTCGTAGCTGTGAACACTTTTTGTCCATGTTTGATCATTTTGCTCTAATGGACCTATTTTCTTCCTTTTTATCATAATCCCTTTTTGAATGTGAGCAAACAAACCATTTTTCATCTCAATAAACTAATGTAATTGCTTGTTTGGGGACGTTCAGGATTGTTGTAACTTGCTTCTATTTTTTTTTAAACGTTCTGGGCTTCATTCAGGAGTCAGGAAACGTTTTGCGATTTACAGTTAAGCTGTTCTGCATCTCTGCCCCCCTGTCCACGGTGTTCTTAATAAAGCCAACATTTGCACTTTAAGGAAAAATTCACATCTTCCCTCCTCTGATGCTTCTTAAGAAACTTTCAACCGCAGCTAAACCTTTCATGGAGAGATTTAGGCATTGAGGAGAGAAGGTGTTCTGTGATAAAAGTGGTGTCTGATTTAGACTTTTCCTGGGTTTGTTGACAACCTCCATACATGCACTTATTCATAAAGTTTATGCAAAATTAAGGTGACAGGCTGAGAGTGATACTCTACTGGTTGAGATTCACTGCATGACATCAGTAATATTGTATCCTCTATGTGCGACACACAACTCTTCAATAGATTATCTTCACACAGAAACTGTTGGCTCATTATTTGTGGCTGCCACAGGCAACAGGTAGCTATTTTTGAAATAGTTAAGTATGCAAGTTACAGTGGTGGCCCAGTCATCACGACACTGTTTTAACCTCTCTAAAGGGACATCAGCCTTTTTAGTTTAGATTACCTGCATTCCTCTGATGCATGTTAAACAACACACGCGTCTTTCTATGATTTCTGTAGTTAAAAAAAAATAGTTAAGAGTAAGCTGAAATTTAATGATTGTATCAGACATCATGCGAACTTAAATAGTGAGTTCACCATCTGCTATTCCCCTTTGCTCACCAGGGGCCTGTACTACGAAGCAGGGTTTGCAGGTTAACTCTGTTGTCAGCGTCAGAAAGGTGGTTGACATTTCGGTGGGATATATATCACCATGGTAACTTGTGCTGCAGACCGAACCTATACAAGACAAAGTGATACAAAGGGGTACCTATTGACCAATCAATTGTGTTGGAGAGAGACCACGAAACATGGATGATCTTGTGGACCTTGGTGCGGGTGTAGTCCCCCTGTAAATAATTTGAAGCACATTCGCTGTTCTACATGCCTTTGTAAAGTAATCGAAACCCAACACAGACACTGAGTCTGGTGTTTTGACATATAAAATATTTGCGAGAAATACTAAGCAAGTTTGAATTATGTTTTTATAATTCCTTCTCACACCACTGGTGTTGCATCTCAAAGAATGGCAATAGTATTGACTTCCACATTTTAAGCATCGAAGCAACTCATTCATGTTTTGTGCAGCTTTGCTTCAAAGCTTTTACATTCGAATGATGGATTTATATTCCTCATATTTTTTGAGTAATATTTGTTCTTGAGTGAAGTGTGCAGCTCTACATCCCCCCCACCTTTCTGACACTGCTTGTGTGCGATTGTCTAAAGATACCCTGGGTGTCTTGAACATGCTTCGTAGCACAGGCCTCATTCAGAGAGCTTGTCTGCATGTGCCACACAACTCAAGTAAGAAACCACACAGGATAGTTCCTTAACTCGGTATGCATTTGATTTTTTTTCTTTTTTTTTTGGCTAAGTTGTGCAAGAGTCACTTTTCAGTTGAAGGACTGCGTTGAACTTTTAATACAAAGTACTGTATGTCATCGTTGTGGATAATGCTGGTCTGCATTGCTCTCTAAATGTCTGTGATATGTATAACTATGTAAGTCAAATTTGTTTGACTGTTGTATACATTTACTATTTTATCAATAAAAATCAGAACATGATTTTTCATTGAAACTAACTTTAATGTTATTTGAAGAATGGAAAGTAAATACTGTATGTAATATAATCCTATGATGACCGAGTGCGCAGCTATAAGCTCATGTATCGACCAGGAGCAGGAACCTTGTTTTTCATACACTGTAAGAACATATTTTCAAAGACAAAGGGTGAATTTGAACTTTCTTCTGTTGTGCCTAAACGGAGAATAGAAACGGCAAAAACATCAGATCATGTTCCATAACTGCAAGAGCTCATGTGAATTAAATAAAGGCTCAAAAATGAGGTCAAGAGGGGTCATCTGAGTATTAAATATATTGATTATTTTCAAAGTACAAATGTGTCAATCTCTCCATCTGTGTCCACACTGGGCGTTGCAGCACTTGTAGAAAGTCGTCATCGGTTCGTCTGCTGATCGTGTCTGAATCTGCATGAAATATGCCCGAAGATGTCCACACTTTGGACAGGTTTCTGTAAACACAAGAGCAAAATGTCACGCTGGAATCACGAGGACTGCTGGAGCTGCCATGTTTGGTTTATTGTGAGAGGAGAGGAGAATGTTTGGAGGCAGTGAAGCTGTGAAATTAATATATGAACGATCTCCAAGAAGACCACATGTAAATGATTCAAAGCCTTTTCTTCCCATCCATTAGGAAATAGTTGGCCTTTTTTGAACAGCTG
>CAAKHC010008339.1:30875-41397 GCA_901007825.1 Macroramphosus scolopax | reverse complement strand
TTCTCCTCATTTCTTGGTCACCCTCTTCTATGAATATTAAAAAACCAATACTCACAGGATACATAATCTCAACCAGGATAAACAAATAGGAATGCATTTAAAATATTCCATGAAAGCCCAAATAACTAAACAGTGCAAATATATTTCTGCAATGTATTTCTGGACATCACACATGAATTAGGCTGTAGATCTTGCACTACACGACACTCGCTTGGCAGGAGAGCTGGGCAGGGAGGTGCATTTACGCTCCTCGATCAGGCTGGAAGAAGAGGACAAGGTATAATTAAAACCTTTTTTAATCAGTACACTGGATAAGGAGAGGCATATTACCGAACTTACCTGGCTGTCCCCTCTTCTCTCTATTTAATATTTACACAATCAGGTTTGTGGAAGGAATGTTTATGTAATTTTACGTGCAAGAAAACCACCAAAGCCGGGGAATTGTCAAGCACAAGATATTCTCATTATTCTTAGCTTGAGGGTAAAAGGGTGCAGATTGCCTCAGTCATAAGGATGCTTTCATCAACAATTGCATACTAACTGCATAAATAAACATGTTGGAGTAAAATGTTATGAGTAGACCTAATACTTTATTGTTGATTAGGAGAGAACATTTCAATCCGTCATTTCACTGAATTCGGATTTACAGTCGGACTGCGAAACATCATATCACGCATGATATATTGTTAAATAATGAAATTTCATGATAATAGGAATGATTCATATCGTCAACAATGTGGCGCTATACGTATATTTGCACTGTTTAGTTATTTGGGCTTTCATGGAATATTTTAAATGCATTCCTATTTGTTTATCCTGGTTGAGATTATGTATCCTGTGAGTATTGTTTTTTTAATATTCACTGGACTTTTTTCTTTTTGAACCAATGTCAGCGCTTGCAAGGCTTTTGGAGCCTGTATGCTGACTGTATGCTGATGTGACTTTCAGTATTTTCATATGGCCGTTTACATCATTACCGCAAACGATACCAGGAATTACTGTGATAGTTTTCTATCTGTATTGCTCGTCTCTATTTTACAGCTGTGAAATTGTCTAGCAGCTGCATGTAGTCTTGTAGCTGTTTGGGAAGTTATCCTATTACACCAAACAGCTTAAGCGGACAAAAAAGAGCAGAAGATTACCAACCTGCTGGTCCTACAGAGTTGTATCGTGGGTATTATTCTTTAAAGTGCTATAATGCCTTTGTGCAATGTCAATTCATTAAATAGGCCGACAAAAGGAAGTGCATCCTCCAGCTTCAGATTTAGGTCAGTGGTTGTTGTGTGAACGCCTCTGCTGGATTCTCTGCCTGTGAGCTGCCAACCGTCAGCACAGCTGATGCAATTCTTATCCTGTGTTTTCCAGGTTAGCAGCACTACAGCAGGATGGTTAGAGAAACAGACTATTTGACATATCATGCCTGCCTGGGTGAGTTAGGCTACAAATAAAGCATAAACATGAGAACGCCGGGAACTTGAACCAGGCAATGACACAACACTTTTAAATGCAAGCAACATATTCCACACATCTTCAACTGTCTGTGACTTTATCATTAATTATTGACAAATAAAGAAACCATTAGATAAGTGGAACGTCGGTGTTTATGGAGTGCTGCAGTTGGAGTGTATTCTGTAGTGAAAAAAAACATACTTTTGTGAATGTGAAATTTTGCAAAAATAATAAAAAAGATCTACAATATAATTCTGTTTTTGTTTTGAGCTGCAGAAATCTTAAAGGCCTAAGTGATTGTATAGGCCTGGTAATTCAAATGTTTATAGAAATGCAATTAATGTAATTGACAAATTCCTTATGAGAAAATGAGTGTCCCAGAACAGTTTCCAAACAAGTGTATCGGTATTTCACTGTCAAGCCAAAATAAATATTAATTCCTAAATGGTAGTCATCAGTAATGTTTTGCTGCTTAGCGTCGTTCGAGACGTATGAAGCACTCATCGTGAGATTTGTTTGTATTCTTGAAATTCATGTCCAAATATTCCCATTGGATATTTGGGACAAACCTTCCCCAGTAAAGGATTATGTTTGATATGGTGACATGTCAAATCTGATCCCTCTATTCCAGTTTGAAGAAGGATGAAAACAAATATAGTTTTTATTAATTTACATTTGATAGACAAGGAAACGAGGGGGTACAGTTTTATCCTTGAATACTATTATCACACATCAGGAATTGTCTTTTACAATAGGACATTATTCAGGGATATCATAAATAGACAGACATTGATGTCTGAATGACCATTTATATTTAATTTTTAAAGCACATATATTGTGGATGAAACTAGGACGTCATTAACAAAGAAAACGCGCCAATTGTTAAATTACGACATTCTTTATATCATCTATGACCACTAGATGGCGATCTGTCAACCAGGGATGACCTGCCCGCAAGCAGAGGAAGAAGACGGTTTACCCCGAAGAAGAATATAACAAGCATGGCTGGAAGCAAAACAGCAGCTCCGATTACCAGTTCTCTATCTAAACTACAGTCTTTGAATGGACTGTTTGCAATTTATAAAAAACAAGGACCCACATCTGCGGACGTCCTGAATTCACTGAAAGAAGCTTTACTAAAAGGTAAGGCAGTGGAGACCAGAAGGAAATATGTCTCCTGTCGTGTGGAGGCGGACACTGATGTGGTGTGTTTTTAATGTTGCAGAAGCTGGTATGAAGAACCCGAACCCGAGGAAGAGGAGGAAGCAGAGTCTGAAGATGGGGCACGGAGGGACGTTGGATAGTGCTGCCAGTGGAGTGCTAGGTGAGCTTTGTCTTCCAGGCGCTGGTGGTCCAATACCACTGTTAGCATCCTTCCCTGGCATTGCCTGGCCTGTAACCTTGTGACCGATAAATGTAGCTATTGGTGGCATAGCTTGATGAATCCAGTGGTGCAGGTTTGCTTTCAAACTGAGAAGGGAAGGATCGGGTTGAATTTTTGTCACGGACATTCTTACATTAGAGATCATCTTTAATTGAAAAGTTCTTAACTCAGAATTGTGTTTTCCTGCGTCTGATGTTGTTGGTGCGTCACAGTGCAGAACGATGAAGCTGATGAAACACTGAGAATGTTTAGCATTAGATGTAGTGCACATTGTCACCTCTAAAGGGTGTTAGCAAGACTTAATGCTCCAGTCCCTGATGGCTCTCTTTCTTTCAGTGGTTGGAGTTGGGAATGGAACAAAAATGCTCAGTACCATGTTGGCTGGTTCTAAGGTGAGTTTATTTGCACTTATATAACTAGTGAATGTTAATGACATCATGTTTAAATCAATACTATCATTCAGTTATAGAAGTGAGACGCCCCTCCATCTGTGTCCTGTGGGTTTCGATCGTTATGTGCCTCTTTAAGAGACAAACATCATGTCCTGAGTCTCTGCACTCATGTAGAAGAGAACGTGATCACGCGCAAGTTCTGAGTGAATCTTTCACCCTGTAGCAACTTACAGAAATATTCAACCCACAATAAATGCACAATATTTATTTGTGATGCTAACAAAATGCCTGAAGCTACATAAAAACATGACATGGCATTACGTCAACATATTGTTATTAGTAATACTCAAACTGCTTTACAGTATTGCCTCTCATTCCCCGCTCACACTCTGATACCAGCGGAGCTGCCATACATGGCACTGGTCTGCTCTTCAGGATCAACTCGGGTTTAGTTGATGTTGGCTTTGTGTTAGTTAGCTACTGCAGTTAGTCAAGGCATTTACAAACACTCTTATCTCATTAGAAACTCTGTTAAAGCAGCTGTAGCTTCTTTACCCTGTTTGTTAAGTATGAGGTTCAGTTTGGAAGGTTTACTATCATCATGGGCATCGGGTTAGAATGCGGAAATGAAGCCAGGAACATCAGCTCTGCTCGACAGTGTTTATTTCTCCAACTTAATCGAGTGGCATTGGTGAATCAGTGAGCATATAAGACAAACACACGGGATGAGAATCAAAACTGCCGCCCCAGGTGAAGGTGAAGCCTTTGAGCCTGAGTGAGAGGGAGTGCGGTCTTTAAATAAGGAGCTACCAGGTGAACTTAATCAGATAAATTAGGTGACAACAGGTGAACCAATAAGCTATTAGTGAGGAGGAAAGGAAAAGGAAGTGAGGTACAGGAAGTGAAGTTGAGGAAAGTAAGTGAAAAAATAAAAGAAAATAGGGATCTTTACTACACTGTTGGTAGAACATCCCACCACACAGCAGCCTCTTGCTAGCACAGGTTGGACAAGGGGACACCTTAATGCAATATAAAGTCCATGAAGTGATTGCACTCTGTTTCTATTAAACCTGATGACAGAGAAATATAAGGAAATATTTAAAACTTGTATTGATGTTAGACATGGCATCATAAGGTCACTGTGTAAACAGCATTTAGGGGTTTAAGTATTGTCAAGATCGATGGATTGACAGATTGTACACTGCAAAGGTTAAAGAATCGGATCAAAGTGATATTTTATTTCCCCTTTGTGTGCAGAATGTATGACCAAATCAAAAATACTTACATTTTTGTGTATAAATAATGCACTGTTTCCTTCAGAAATACATTGCTGTAGGGGAGCTGGGGAAAGCAACAGATACTCTTGACGCCACTGGCAGTGTTGTCGGGGAAAAAGACTTTGGTAAGAAGTACAAATCATCTCCTCATGTGATCAGTTCATAAACCCCGGTTTGCTTCAGTTCCACATTAAGTTGATGATCTGGTTTTCAATCCTCAGAACACATCACACGGTTGGAGGTGGAGGAGAAGCTGAGGAGTTTTGTTGGCGATATCATGCAAGTCCCTCCGCTGTGAGTAAGGAGTTCTATCTGAGGAGCTGTCTCCATTACATTGAATAACGCTGTCAGAATCAAAAGGCTCCTCTTTTTCATTCTAGCTACTCGGCCCTGAAAAAGGACGGCCAGCGTATGTCCGTGCTGCTGAAGAAAGGTCACACGGTCGAGGCCAAACCTGCCAGATCAGTCACAGTGTACAACGTGACTCTGCAAGAGTTCAAGCCTCCTCTCTTCACTCTGGGTTCGCACATGTTGCATATTACAGCACTACTTTCTTCCTCTTTGCTTCACTGATTTCTTACTTTCTGCTATGTTACAATATTAATGAATATAGATTAATGAAATTTCCATTTTCGTTCCATGTTAAATTCTATCAAACAGTCAAAGTAGTTTTACTTCCTTTGCAGATATTGAGTGTGGTGGTGGATTTTATGTCAGAAGTTTGGTGGATGACCTGGGAAAAGGTAACAGGAAATAAACTTTATTTCACAATTCTGATCAACACATTTGTGGGAGGCTAAACAAATGTAACCAAGAAGTCATAGATGAACTGCTAAGACCTGTCAGAGTAACCAGTGTGTCTGTGTTGCAGCTCTGTCGTCCTGCGCCCACGTCAAAGAGCTGATCCGTACCAAGCAGGGTCAGTTCACCTTGGATCAGCACGCCTTACACGAGGAGCACTGGACTCTGGAACACATCCTCAAGTCTCTGCAGCCGTGCTCCGAGTCAGAGCAGGTCCCGGACTGCACGCCACCGACCGAATCTACCAGCTGAGGAACACCATGCAAACAGGACACAAGCCGTCAGTGCCGTGCTGGGTCACAGGTCACTGGGTTCTCCTATGAAGTGAATATCAGGTCTGATTGTGTCTGGAAACTGAAGGTGTGTTTACAAATTGATGGTGTTGGACCGTTTGTGATTCAGTGGATCGACATCATTTCTGGAGTTCTCTCACTCTACACAGGACGTGATCACCGTAGTCTTCCATCTCAGCTTGATAGAAACATTCTACTGTATATTACCTGTCCCAAGTCTTCCATATTCCACTGTCATATGGAATATAATAACACACAGGCAATGTTAGAAAACAGATACAAATGATGAAAACTTGCTCTGTCAGACTTACAAGGATTTGTGCTGTAAAGATGTAAACTGACTGTATTTTGTATATTGTTTATAACTTTATTTTTGTATCTTCATTAGAATACATTTTGGTTTTATTTAATTCTGGAGAAGATTCTGCACAACAATATTGAAAATGAAAAGATTTGAGTTTTTTGTACATCATCTCCGTGTCTTCTATGAAACACAAGCGATGACCTGCAGTCATGTTAGACTACACTTCCAATGCAGCGCTAATATTTTTCTGACATTAGTCAGTTCATTTGTTACAGTGGTTTTTGCTCTACACTGTTATTTACAATGTTGTCTGACGTGCAAATGGAAATATTTTCTGTTCTCATTCACAGCGTTGAATCTGCTCTGCAGGTGTTGCATCACCAGTGTTGTATATACAGCATGTCTAATTTAAGTTGCCCAACACGTACAGATTAAATAAATATTAGAGTGAAAACAATCCGAAAATCTCTGACTTTCACATGATACATTAATAGAGAAGCTGCAGGTGCAGGAGGGAACAGTTCCCTTCATTCGCTCGCTGTCTCACCCACTGACTGGCTGTTGCTACTAAAGGATACGTGATGTCAACGTTCAAATAATATGTACTACATTACTGCATACAGGTGAGGGTATCCCTGTTTTTAAATGTAGAGGTCTTATTTTACACCAAGCAAACTGTCGTGGATGCTGGAGTGTCTTAGAGCAAAGCTATCGTTAATGATATTAGACAGACCAGCGACTGTGGATGTGGAAGAGGATCATTATCTGGTATTATATTCTGTTTTCTCAAGCTGTGCTATTTTCTTATCTTATTTGATGGGTTGCAGTGGTTGAGGAAGTATTCTGATCCTTGATTTATGTTAAAGTAGTAGTAGAAATACTCCATTACAAGTCCTGCAGTCAAACGTCCTTCATGTTAAAGTCTTGTTGGCCTTTAAGTCCCTATCAGGCCGGAGGTGAGGGGGTCAGGGTGGGTATACAGAGGTCCGACCCCCTCGTCTTCAACACTAGTGCCCCCTGCAGGACAGACAGAGCAACTGTACATGGCGGGAACTCGGCACCGTAGAGCTCCATCCTCCAGCTGCTTGGAGGTTTTGGCAGGAAGCAGCAGAACTACAGATTCATGAGAATATTTTCCACCATAAGTGTAGCTTAATTTATCAATTTATAAAGTTACACATACTGACATTTTCCATACCAGGCAGGAACATAATGCTTTTAAATTAAAGTAGTTTGAAGCCAAGAAATACTTTTAGGCCGTCGTGGAGGGAAACTTTAGGTTTGTAGTATAAATATATATACAAGTTTACATGTTAAAGAACATTATCAAATAGTTTAAGTTGATGAAAAGATGATCTGAACTCTGTGTTTCTAACATTTGTCTGAGTTTGAAGGATATTTGTGCACTTTGCCCAGAAAAAAAGAAGAGACACAAGGAATCCCCAAATCGCTGTTTTATTATTGATCGTCAAGACATTAAACTTCCACATCACCAGTTTCTGATCAGCTGCAGTCGTTGTTTACAGGCTCACATATCCTGCAGTTATCTGGCATCCCGATGCGAATGCAAGATAACTGGAACAGTTCATGTAGAAGAAGGGCAACATCAATGTGCCTCAGCTTAAATGGAAAGAATGTTCCAGTGCAGCGCTGCACTGATGGATGTGAACTATTTAAAGTTAGAATACGTTGGAGAACTAACATGATATTTTCTGAAAGCTTGGCCGCACTTCTTTCCCTGACGACATCATTCTTCACATCTCTGCAGCAACTGGAAGTGATTTCACACAATAAAGTTCGACATCGTGGCCTTAGCTCACCTACGACTCTTCAAATTGTTTACAACAACAATTACACGGAATGATCAGCGGGGATCCACAGAACATCTCATCTAAACATATGATCAGTACTCCCATTGGAATCCATACTGAGTCAATAAACTTGCGGTTTGTTTTTAAGTTGTATTGATTTACAAATGTTCTCATCAAATACTAGGAATCATTTCACTTTCATAATAATCAGCAAATGATGGA
Organism: Macroramphosus scolopax; assembly: GCA_901007825.1. Classification (NCBI taxonomy): domain Eukaryota; kingdom Metazoa; phylum Chordata; class Actinopteri; order Syngnathiformes; family Centriscidae; genus Macroramphosus; species Macroramphosus scolopax. The sequence goes on along the minus strand of CAAKHC010008339.1, from coordinate 33,464 downwards.
TGATTATCCAGCAAATCTACATTTGACTTTACAACCAATCGTTTGTTTTGAGGAGCCAGCTATGACAGATATTCACCAATACTGCACTTAAAACACATTAAAGGATCATTACAGCCTTTTACAACTTCGGTGTATCTGGGGAATAAAGTATTAAAGGTCAAGATGGTCTTTGAGCTTTGATAGATCTTCTTTAAACCTGCAGACGGGAGTTTTAATGCTGTGTTTATTAGTAGGACGTATTCTGCCATAGCTTAACTCTTATTATTAGTCCATTGCACTCAGTGATCCTCTTATGGTTGGAGCATCAGATTGATGTGACGTACTTCAAGTTTAAAACAAACATCAGGGTCTCTGAAATAGATTATTCCCCAAGTACACGACATGTAAGAGGTCATACAGATATTTCCATGAGCTGGATGGTTCTTAAGAGGTTTTTCCAACCGAAAGTAGTTTATCTCAACTCTGGATTCTGGTCCAGGTTGTCCTACTGATGATACTGAGAAAGTCTGGCTCTCTGTCCTTCCCCAACAGAACTGTGGAGGATCAATACTCACAACACGAAATGATACAATGTCCTGGGGTTTAACACAGGGCGTCTTTGAATGTGTTTGTAAATCAATAATTTAGCAGGAAAACTGGTCGGAGATGATGGTTAAACTGAGTTTACCACAGCAGGAGCAGTTCCAGTGTGGGTGCAGCTGGACACCCTGTACAGTTAAAGAGCTGATACACAATACATGTTCACAAATTGCCACTAGGGGGAGACAGAGGGTTGCACTTGGGCTCATGCACACTGACACACACAACCACGTACACAGAGGAAGGAGGGCCGGGGGCCCCGCTGGCTGACGTGCTGGGACCTCATCACTCGTCAAACCTTCCCTCCAGGATGCTCTCAAATGAGAAGGGGAAAAACTTGAAGCCCTGGCCGCAGTAGAACTTGTTCTGGAACTCCACCCTGAAAAAGGCCGAGAAGGAAGAAACTCAAGGTTAGAACTGAGATTTAATCAGTGTGGTTAAATATATCAGAAACAACAATGAAACACCTCCTGTTGAATTGTATTCTTGCCAGGGTGAGTCTGATTAGTTCCAAGAAGATTATTGCGTCTGTCCTTTGATAAGATATCCAGTGTTATTTGAGGTGAACGGACTCTTAGCAGGACGAACGTTGTTATCGTCTCCTAACACAACTGTCCATCAAACATAGCAGCCAACTTACTCTTCTGATCTGATATTCCCATATCAGTCAACAGATTTGATTCTTCTCAGTCCTGTCCTTCTGTCACGGGACACGACATGTATATAAGTTATATATACGTTTTAGAGGTGATTTACAACCTGAGGTGACTTAGATCACAGCTCAGTGAGAAACAACTGATTTGATGCGAGCACTGAGACATTGGATTCGTCAAACAACACTTGTGTGACACTATTCTTGTCAGCATGTCACATGTTGTATGGAAGTTCATTATTTCACAGTTTGTCCAGGTGAGAAAAAGCAGCTGTCCTGAGGAGGTTACCTGCTTCACTAACACTAATACTGATGATCATTGATGATGACGTCAAATAACGAAGGTTTATCACTCCCCTGGCATCTTTCACCAACCCTTCAACCAGCTTTCAAAGAACTCATCAATATAAGATGCACTCAGCTTTTGACCTGAATATATAGCAAGAAACTCCGCGGCACAACCTGCCGCCGGCCTTAGCTGTGAAAGAGCGGCGATTGATTCCCATATGCAACCATGAGTTTCTCATTTGCAAGAAGGGGACACTGAAACAGCGACTGCAAGTGTTTCATTTGGAACTAGTGCACAATTGAAACAGAGACAATGACCATAAACACTTTCTAATACTTTCCAAAACCATTTCTGTCAGGTATATTTCTTTATTCATCCATGCTGAGGTTGAGGTCTGTTGAGGTTCTGGCTTTGGTTGGGTTAAAGCACACACGTATGTCAGGGTTGGGAATGAACCAATCAAGGGCTTTACATTGCCACATTGCCACAATAGGGTGCCTTATACATCCGTCATCAAATAAATGATGTTCAGATGTGCAACAGAGGAGCAGAGCCCCAGAGGGTAACTGGTTAACCTATGTTATAGCCACAATTATAGCTGCAGGATCAGATATTAGCCACCTGATCACTGGCAGTCACATATGTGTACAGCAGAATGAGCCCAGACAGCCACCACTTCATGCACATGAGTAGTCGGAACCTCACAGCAGGCAGATTTTTCCCCAGTTATCAGACATGCACTGTGCAGACCAAATCTACATAAATACATCGAACTAGTGAAGCAATATTTTGGACAGCCGAGCATAACTAGAACTTGAATAGTATTTTGTATATTCATGCAAGGGAGGGTGTGTAATATCCTGGAACAGGAGAAGACGGGTTTTCTTTATCTCCAACAAGAAACAAGTAGTTGAAGGAAATTCCTTTACGTTTCCCATTTCTACACTTCAGTTTCAGGTCTCGTTCATAAATCCTTGCAGGGATACTAATTTTGTAACTGCCAGTTTTATTACATATTGAATGAGTTAAATAATTTCCTCTGTGGAATTTTCTGAATTTTCCTCAGCAC
>CAAKHC010008339.1:20667-30855 GCA_901007825.1 Macroramphosus scolopax | reverse complement strand
CAAGTAGTTGAAGGAAATTCCTTTACGTTTCCCATTTCTACACTTCAGTTTCAGGTCTCGTTCATAAATCCTTGCAGGGATACTAATTTTGTAACTGCCAGTTTTATTACATATTGAATGAGTTAAATAATTTCCTCTGTGGAATTTTCTGAATTTTCCTCAGCACAGTAAATATACTTGAATCCACAGTTGGGAGAAAAGTGTAATCCTCTGATCCTGACAGTCTCTGATGTCTTCATTTGAGGGGGGAAAACATTAAGTGTGGATTTTCAGTTCCCACTAGTTCCTGGCCTCCGCGAGTGAAGGGAGCTGCCCAGGAATGTCTCCCAGCCGTGGCAAATATTTGGCCTACCAGAGCTGTGAGAGGGCAGCACTTACAAAGTGGAAAGAAATGAGAGATCCTCTCATCTGCCTCTGCACACAGCTGTGGAGATGGAAAAATGCTTCTACCTAACACAGTACGCCTGACTTAAGAAGTGGTGTGTGTGTGTGTGTGTTTGTGCAGACAACTCATCAGCATGTGTGTGTGAAGAGCGGACGCCGGAGCAGAGGGTCCAGGTTGACTGCCGTTTACTTTGAACATGACTATTTCCATTCACTCACCTCTGCGAAAAATACTCCGGTACTCTTTTTAACCTTAGCGAAGACCTGTTGAGCTGACCCGCTGCTGCGTTATTAACAAAGTAATATTCTGTGCAGCCTCTTGGTGACGACCGCCGGGAGCCTGTGCATTCACGTAGAGTCACTGGGATGTTTGAAGAGGTGAGGTGCTCTGTGTTTGGGTGGAGGTGTGGCTCCATCAGCATCAGGGGTTGTACTACACCTGCCCTGCTTCACCCACTGCTTATATCGTTTGATATGATGCATTGGCCTCGTATCTGCACACGGCAAAATAATATAGAATCATCTGCCGATCCCAGCAGGCGCTCATTGTCACAGTATGACATACTCGTGGATCTTAAGTACACGTCCTATGAAGGTTTAATACCTGGACATCCAGCAACATAGTTCAGCAGGGCTTCTGAACATTTTTTAATCACATGCATCTTTTGCAGGAATTTATTCAGCCCGACATGACCTGGCATTTCCTGCAGCAGGTAAAACAACAGAGTGTCTCTCGTGGTCCCGGTCATAGTTGTGGAGTACCAACGTGCATTCTGTTGAAAATAAAGGAACTTTTTGCAATTAACCTTATATATGTTCTTCACAGGGGTAGAACGTCTGTCGGACCCTGTGAGGTTCATCAGTCCTTTTTTAGGTGGGTAACACATACTGTTAGTGTTCTGACCGCAGGAGCACTGTCAGATCTTACAGGGACGTTCTTCAGTGAGGAACAACTGCTGGGCAAGGCTCAACGCTAGTTAGTCCAAACCGAACTCATGTCATTATCAGTTACAGCTCCAAGTGTCATGTGAATACCAAGTGCACGACAACAGGTTGATATCAACTTGCAGGGAGCCGGGAGTGTTGCTGCGTTGCATGTTTTGCTCGTCCGCTGCTTGTTCTGATTTTGACATTGAAGCTGTTGCAAAATTATTACATCAATTTGTTAGTCTGCACTGCAATAGAATAAGAAATGAGTGAAAAGGCTGATTAGAGTGTTGTTCCTGTAACAGTCACGCATGCTGATGAGTCCCATTAGCTCTGCGGTAGAAATCCAACTGTCCATGCATTCGTCTGAAATGTGCATCGACTAGTTTTGGTTGATAACCGGACAATAACTTATCACAGTTTATTCACGAGGTGCGTTTGCTCATTAAGTGATGACTGTCATACACACATTGTGACAAAGCTTCATTTCAGCGCAGCTCTTTGTGCCATAAAAGGTCATCACAGCTTTGACAAACTGCATTTGCATCACCTCCCCTGTGTGCATTCCAAGAGGATTATTCCACACGTGTCCTGGACAAGCCTGAAGAAATACAGTTGCAGCTCCTGCAGAGAGCTGGGAGATACCTGAGACTCCTGTCATTTCCTGCAGGGATTTTGTTTTGAGAGTTCTTGCTGTTGGCTCCACTTATCTGATCTGTCACAGTGAACAGCCCTGCAGCAGCTGGCTGACATGCAGACAGGGGTGTGTTATTTGGCCTGTGGTCAATTCTTTCATGTTGACTTCTTTGAATAGTGTTTCAAACACAGCTGATTACTTCTGCTCTCAGAACTGGACCCACCGGAACCAAATGTTCTGCATAACCTCCAGCCTGACTGGTGGGACTGTATAAAACATACAGCATGTTGCAGACACAGTCTGGGTGAAAGACATCTGCAGTCCCTTTGACAGGTGGTCAGATCAGCTTCTACTATACAGGATCGACAGACAGGCAGAAGGGCAGTTTCCACTTAAACAAACTAATAAAAGTTGGATCTTGGTCCAACAAAAAGGCAGCGGTATTCTCTCCTCTGAGGCTGAGTGTTAGCAGGCACCCGACCAAAAGGAGTGATCTGTCAAACAGACATGACGTGACCGGCACCTGGTCATCTCAGCTCTGTACCGACACGAATGAGACGTACAATATTTCACTCTGAGATGAAATAAAGTCAAAGTAGAACGGCAAAACTGACATACTTCAAATTCAGTACAAGTCGTCACAAACTGGCTAAAGGAAACGTGACGAGGAGATAGTCCATGCAAGGAGTTGAGATCAGGGGAATCAACAATGAAAGCAGTGTGTGGATGTGGGTCACATAGTGACCAGGTGACCTCAATACTGTTGATAAATCTCGACTGTCGGCCAATCACGGAGCAGTTGCTTCTCAGACATCTTGATACCATAAAGCACAGATGTGTGATTGACAGGAAGCGAACAGGCGCATCATGTTATCTCAAAGGAGAAACTTTCGTCCTCTCTGATCATTGTAACAATACAACCCACCTTCTGTGTTGTGTTTATATCATATATATGTTTATTATAATATCATGTGCAGAGAGAGGCTTATAAATCAGGACACACATGGCGTACTGTGAGCTAGAAGGATGTTACTCTCTCCTCCTCACCTCTGTAGGTCCCTGCAGTGTTCAAAATACAGTAAGTGAGGATCTTATCTCCTAAATAAATCTATTAACAGGATTGACGACTTTATAACAGGTGAGAATAACTCCTCTTAATACACATCACCTTCAGATACAGAACGGCACATATCACCCTGATAATCGTTCTCATCCATCACATTCCCACAGTGTTGATAATCTGTAGTTGTCTCAGTGCAGTTTACACTGGTGTTAGTTGGATCAGCAGTGTTGAGGCGGTGCTGGGAGGCGACGGGGCTGCAGGGCTGTCAGGGTACTTGGAGTCCAGCGATCTTGTAGTTCGGTGAACCGCTTTGGGTCAGGAATGTCTCGTGTGCTTGTAAAAGTGAAGAAGTGCAGCTTTGGCAGAGAAACTTGGTTCAAGAGGTGAAGAATGACAGCTCGCTGTGTTTATGTTATCTGTCAATGTGGGATTCATATGAGCGCGTGTTTGCTGTCTGTAGACATGGTGTGTGTGTGTGCGTGCTCATCTCACACACACACACATATTCTCCCGCTGTGGAATGCTGCTGCTATGAAGCTTACATTTATCTCCCTCACTTATAAGTTGCTTGAGATAAAACGTTCTGCCAGATGATTAAATGCAACCGCTTCAGGCCGTATGTGTGTGCGGGTGTTCCACACATGTTTGTGTCGGTGTTTCTCACCAGTGCAGACGCAGGGCGTGCAGAAAGGCCGAGAGCCCCTCCATGATGAGCAGGATGGCAACCGTGAGGACGGCGAAGGCCGCGAAGATGATTGTGAGGCCGAAGAACCCGCCCCCGCTCCGAGAGGACAGACCCAGGTGCATGACCATGGTCCAGAGCACCTCTGACAGCTCTGCACACACACACACACATTCAATAACTTTTTTAGCAAAATATCCATGCCAAGCATCTATGAATACAGTGATACACCTACTGTGTGTGCATGTGTGTGTGTCTGGGCCTGCTTGTACTCACGTGCATGAGCCAGGCTGAGGGCCCAGAGCCGCAGGTAGGAGGCCGTGTTGGAGATGCACCCCAGGCAGTACTCTATTGTGTGGATGGCCTGGTGCACAGCTACATCTCCAAAGTCAAACTGCGGTGAAAAGAGAAGGTGTTGAGAATACAAATCAAGGATTCACTCACATAGTTTTGTCTTATCTACAGACATTTAGCTTCATTGGGAGTAACTTACAAAGGTCAGGAGGGATATGATCAAGTGGTTTGGAACGTTGTTTCGGTCTCACCCGTTAAATATTTATAACCTTTTTTTTTAACCAGGTATAACTGAGCAGTCCAACATGCACACAAGACATCTGGTTACGCAGGTTAAGAGGTAATCAGACCTCATGTCGTCATGCACTTCAGGGATCTGTTTAATGTAAATCCATGCGTGCACCCTTGCAGGGAATACAGGCACCATAACAGCAGCAGGGTCTCACACAAAGTCAAAGCCAAGCACTCCTCACATTCTCCTCCTTTTCAAACTAGTCCACAGACCGACCAGTCACAAGCTCTTACATCTACAATTTCTAGTATGTCCTTGCTAACCCACAGAAGCATCGCGTTGCAATTTGAATGCACAGACGCAGTCGTGTCAGTGCAGTCACACTTGGAAAAGGCTTGGAAGGGAAATTCTGTTATTCTCTTAATAAGCGTCTGCTTTGACCTTTGACTCCTGCTCTGATCAGGCTGAACACAGAGACATGTTTGTGTTTGTTTCTTCTGTTCCCCCTGCAGGATCACAGTGCTGGACTTGTTTGTGTATTGTAAAGCCATCAGAGTTCCTCCATTCTCTCCATCCTGGAACAAGACTGGCCTTTCCTGTACGAACTGGGCCGGGAGTGGAAACACGGGAATCTATTGCTCTGGGTCGCCTTTGTTGCGTTTGGCTTGGTGCTGGCCTGGTTTCCTCTTTCCATGCTCCTCTTTTGTCCTTGGAACCATGGAATAGAGTTCATGGAAGTAGCACTCATTGTTCCCTTTCAAACGGTCTCCGACGCAAGTGGCTAATGAAAACAACACTGACTAGCGGGCTGCAATGGCAAAGTACATGAAGGCGAGGAGATCTGATTATCAGACCTGATCAGAGTAAATAAAGTCAGTTTTCAACATTGACAAACTGCTTTGCAGGAGACAAAGAAACAACAGGAAACTGGTGCTGATCCAAGAGGTGACCTCACTCTTTGCATGCTATGGATGCAGATACTCTGACCAGAGAAGGACTCAATGTCTCACCTGACCATATTTAACAGCTTAACATTAAACACCGAAGTGTTAAAGAGGTTCAGTCACCTGCTGAAGGTGATCGGACCCGACCGTCCATCTACCACAAGCACCAACCAACACAGAACTTTCATACTCCTCAGAGAGTTTAAACCTGGATTTGTCTTCCAGGTGCTTTGAACCTACTCGTCTGAGCCTTGTTTGAGCTGTAACTTGGCCATGTCTACTTTAGGTCTCAGAGTACGTCACACAAGTCTTGCAGGATGACAAGTTGCAGCTGACAGACTCAAACATAACTCACCATGTTTGTCTGCCAAGTCACATTCACAGTTTATGACAATCTCAAGAGACAAAAAATACATCTTGTTTGTCTGATTTGACAGTTTCTGTCAAACACACAAACCCATCGTTTCACCCACATACACACATGCCTGGAAGTTAGACCATTGAGTAGGATTAGAAAACAGAGTTTAATGAAGAACCATCAAGACAGACCACGAACAGACATGCGGACATGCTGAAAGGAAACCACACTCGGGCTCTTACCGGCTCCTCCTCTGCAGGCTTGAAAGTAAGCAAAGGTCAAAGATTAGTGCAACTAATGGATTTGTTGCAAGTATGAACTGGTCAGTAAAACGAGGAAAAGAAACTCAGTTACATTTCAAGACTTTAAAGTGACTGAATAAGGTTGCACAAAAATCCACCGAGCCTTTACGGGCGTGACTCCGGGACAGATTCTGGTTTAAGTTTTTATGCACAGCAACTGTTGTGTTGTTTGAATTCCCAGATTACAGACATTGAAGCAACCACAGGTCAGAAGTATGTTTGTACACCGTGAGAGGTGAGAAGAGTTCAAACATGAGAGCACTGGTTGTCTGATTCTCTTCAGCCTCACTGGCATCATCCAATCTTATACAGCATTTAACTCCTTGATACAATGTTTCCACTGTTGACAAGTCGTGCCCACATGGAATATAATAATCTTGTAATATGGATGATAAGTCTGGTCTTATCATAATTATACGTGTTGTATTATGCAATATGTTAGCACAGCATCCGCACTCCCATACTGGGAGACTCCAAACCTCTGAGTCACAGATAGAAAAAACTGGGTGGTGTTTTCAGAGATTCCACTGGCTGGTTCTCATGAAAACCACCTCAATGTTTATGTTTCTGAAATGGAAAATCCATCTCTTATCTCCTCCTGTCCATCCCTGTCCTCCCTTCTGCAAGCTGCTGTGCCCTCACTACCCCCATCTCCTGTTACTGCCCGGGGGAAGCAGGTGAAGGGCTGACAGTAACTGTTTTAAATGTTATATTTATATATTATAAAAGCTTTTAATTGTCTTGCGAGGCTGATTATAAAGCATTCCTGCATAATTTTAGCCCGACAATGAGTGTATATGTTGTTTAAACATTCCCATCCCACAACACAGAGCATCATCTTCATCAGTGTGTTGGCCTGTGGAAACGTGTGCGCTCACCTCTTCTCCCTCCTCCGAGTGCTGGGAAAGGTGGTCGTGGTCCATGATGCCGGCCTCGTCCTCCGTGGGCCCATTGCCCACTCGCACCCCTCCGAACTTCTGCGTGCCCTGTTGGGTGAGTCCGGTGCATGATGAGGACACATCTGTTTGCTCTAAAGACTGCTCTAGATTCTCTGCAGGGGTTTCTTCCCTCTTCTGTGACTAGATACAAAAGCCACAAGAACTGTGTCCAGCTTAAAGCAAGCCTTTGGTTTCACGCTTTATATTAATTGATCCAATTGTTTTTTCAAATAAAAAGGGCACGCAGACTGAAGGGTTTAATACCAAAATGAAGTACAAATCACTGAGGTGGCCAATCATGTATTGGGGATCTCACTGGTTGTGTTAAACCTCAACAATCAAACATAGAATCGGTTTCACTTTCGCTTGCAATTAATCATTAATACAAACAGAGCTGGTGCATTAACTGACAACCCTTTTATACCTAATTAAGTTGGATAAAAAGTAAAAGTTTCCACTGAAAAAGAATATTTGATTAGATATATTCAAATTTCAAGTAGGACAATAAAACAAGAATGTAAAATCTAAATAATGAATTATTCTACTGCTCAGCTAAACATCAGCTAAAGGTTTTATTTTAGGAACTAACAAGTCTGAATTTTCTAGCATCTTGAGTTTTGTCTGCAGGACATAGTGAGTGCTAAAACTAAACTACTACAACACTAGAATGGAACTGAACCGATTACAGCATTGAATGACGGACTGAGCCTCAACACCACCCTAATTCTGCCATCAGGCTACGGCACCAACAGCTGGTTGAACACAATCAGTGAGAGTAATGACTTTCATTAGCTGTTGACTGATAGCTTCAAATAGCAGCGAGTGGCAGATCGTCTGCTGTCACGTTGCCCTCAGGTAAAATGTTTGTTTTTCTAGCGTTTCCAAGGCCGGCTTTAAGCACATTTCATGGCAAAACAACCAACCACATTACACAGTACAATGCACATTGAAATGAATGGCAGAGTAGGAAAAAAAAAAAGGTTATATCAGAGGATAATTGTTATACATGAAAAGTGGCGGTAAGGTTATAGGTGGGGTCGGGTCGACATACCAGGTGCTTTTTCCACAGGTGCTGACGCCGAAGCACCATAGTTTTCACAATCAGCATACAGGGTACACATGCAAGAGCAATCAGCACCAACAAAACCTGGATCCCCATCTACAGATTCAAACAGAGAGAGGTTAACAAGGTGTGGGCGACTTGGAGCACTGATCAGAAGAGGCACAGAAACTGGCTGCGGACGAGGTTTGGGCAGTAGAGAACTATAATCATCATATGGCAGCACTTTAAAAATGGGCAGGATACATCCCACGATGAGCACAGCAGGGTTGGTTAACCGGCTATCACAGAAGCATCCAGACCGCCGGCTGCATTGATTTAGTTGTTTTGCAGAAGATTTGCACCGCGGACTTGTTCGCGGACTACGTCAGCTTCCACTAACGGTCTAGGAGTATTTAGTATTTAGTCTGGAGTTTGAAAACTCTTCCAATCATTAATAAATCTCATCGGCACTTATCTAAGTGTTGTTTCAGGAGAGCTTGTTTCTTTAAGCCCCGCCCCCAGCTGCTCGGCCTCTCAATCATTCACACGCCTATGCCGAGGAAATAGCTGCTGATTTGGCCATTAGTGACTGTTATGACTTTAAGAACATAATGACTCGTGTGTAAATATGCTGCACTTCCTGTATGGAGGCTGATGGTGAGTGTAAATTGAGAACTACAGCCTGTCAGAGCGGCTCCTACGATGTATCCTACAATAAAACATTACATCTGCCAGCTCTGTCCTGGGACTGAACCTCCGACCTCACATAGAAAATCAACTACACTGCTGCAGCTCTCTGCCAGGGCTCAGTATGACAAGTGTGTGTGTGTGTGTGTGTGTGTGTGTGTGTGAGGGTCAGGAAACAGGGAGAGCCAGAGGGGAGGATGAGGGAGGGAGCACCTGTCCCCGGTAAAGGGGCTTGCTGGTCGGGTCGCTGTAGTTGAAGAGGCACATGTTGATGAAGTGGATGAGGAGGCTGGGAGCGTCCTTGGAGGTGAACGCATCGTAAGCCGTCCACTTGTAGAAGACCAGCAGGGCGAGGTAACCAAACAGGCTGGACATGAAGACGATCTCTGGGATGAAGCCCAGGAGGATGTTCAGCGGCTTCTTGAAGTACCTGCAGTAACGAACACCCAGTGGGAGTATCTTTGGTACTTGATGACGTTAGGTTGCATTGCAAATCCCAACAAACCTGCTCAAGAGTTTTCCAACCACAGTAAATGTTTTATCACACAGAAGATCCTATTGACATTCAGCTTGAGCTTTGATAGCAGCACTTACAGGTGGTTGAAGAGACTGAGGGACACTCCAAACAGCATGTGGATGACACCCAGGACGACAGACATCTTCATCTTGAAGGAGTTAAGGAAGGTCAGCTTGTTGGAGGCGACGTTCCAGATCTGCAGAGATGACAGAACAGGTGAACAACACTCAGAAACAACTTTAATCTGAACTGCAATGTACCATCACAACAGCTCAGGCCTTACCGGGTCGATTCCCAGAGGGTAGGGCCCGTTGAACACGCCGGGAACTGCTGGGTCCAACTGAAGAACCCCGTTTCCTTCAAGCGTCTCGAACCTAGATCAGCAAAATGTTGTGAAAATAAGCAGGTGACCAACATGCTGATGATTTTAGAGTGAAATGTGAATGTGTCTACACATTGAAATACAAATCATCATACAGGGAGATTATACAGTATTTCCCAGTTAAAAGTGTGTTTGTCCGAGCACAAACTGAGGACTTACGACCAGTTGGCTCCTTTGGGGCCAAACATGGGCCGGACGCTCCATCCAGAGCCGAACATGTTGAGTGATTTGGAGAAGCAGTCGTTGTATATAATGCCGGTGTAGACGGAGAACAGCCCCATCAGCAGGATGATGTAGCGACCAGCAAACACCATGTTGAACATCTGCAGGGACATTAGACGCTACAATCAAAAGGATCTGAACTGTCTGCATGTGTAGGAACGTGTGCAGAGATGGTAGTCAAACAACAATAACCTAGTTAATTCTTGCTGGATGACTGTATGGCAGCATTACAGTGTTACTGTACCTCATTGTCGCTCTTCTGAGAGAGGAGGCGACTCTCTCTGATGACCAGGTAGAGGGCAGCACAGGTCATCAGGAGGCCATGACCCATGTCCCCGAACATCACGGCGAACAGGAAGGGGAAGGTGATGATGGTGTACGGAGCTGCAGCAGGAGCACACGATCACAACGAGGCCAAAGCAACCCCAAATATTTACATTAGTGTTGATTTAACCCATCAATGCTAAGCATTCAGTATACAAGAAGGATCCTGAGAAATGCTCACAATTATTATCTTTGGTAGAAGTATTTTCATTTTTTGTCGTTGCTTCTATTTTCCAAAAAGTGGATTCAACTC
>CAAKHC010008338.1:27866-43375 GCA_901007825.1 Macroramphosus scolopax | reverse complement strand
AAAAAGTGTGTTCTATTAATAGTTGGACAGTGAGTAAACACCAAGACAAAAAGTACATGTAGATTTAAAGGAAGCAGGGTAATGTGAGCTGAGAGACTTGTGATGTAGTGATTAGCATCTTGAACCTCTGGCTGACATGTTGGTTCACTCTCTTCTTGCTCTCTGTCTTCACTCTGCAGCCATGCCGGCAGTCATTCCTCAGCTTTGGGCTCCGGCTCTCTGACTGTAAGTACATGTTTAGTTTGCTACAAGAATGATGGCAGAAACCTTCCGTTTAATGGCTTTTTCAACATGAGTGGCCTAGTTCCAGCATCATCAGTAATCCATTACATGCTACCTTGTTCTGACATGACACTGAATGCTGACAACGTTTTAAAGCCTTGGCCAAAATACACTTGTGGTTTTCAGGGTCTTAAAGCAGGGCTGTTTACATACATGAATCAAGAAAATAGATCCACTTGAATACCTTTTTTTTGAAGCTACCAAAAGAATTCTTGATAGTGTTGATAGTTACACTCATCGACAGTATATGCTGGCACACGGACAGTTTGTTTTATCGCCAAATGATATCAGATACTTTTATTTTGGATAGACTAATTTGAAATTAAACCCATTTCTGTCTTTTGTCCTCCTTTCCTCAGTACACCAGTGTTGACAGCAGCAGTGTGAGCTCTCTGGCTCCCTCGTCTGGCTCCTACACATCATCGCAACCCTCAGCGCTCCACTCTACCCACAACAGCAGCAACAGTAGCAGCAGCATCAGCCACCTGGCCAACATGCCCGGCATGGGCATCACAGTCGGCGGTATCGCGGCCGGACTTCACTCCGCCGCCACCAGTGTGGCGCTGGGACTTGGCTCCAATGGAGTTACTGCCACGTCCAACCTCCCCGTACCAAGGACCACACCCCTGCTATCCTCAACTGGTACATACATAGCTCAGACACTGGGAGCATTCATGTTCGAAGGGTTGTTTTCAGATATACTTCTCATGAGAGAATGTTAAATAGTCTTTGACTTATTCCTGGTTGTTTATGCATTGACAGGTAAAGCTCCTCCTAACCTGTCCCAGGGAGTACCTCCGCTACTGCCCAACCAGTATATCATGGGTCCAGGGGGCCTGCTGCCAGCATACCCAGTAAGTGGCATGTTAGGGTCTAGACTCAGTTCGGGGGTTCTTTTTTTAAACCTCCATTTGCAGTTGTTGACTTGCTTGTATTATTAGCATAATATTTATTCCATTCTACAACTGCTATTTAAGTCATTATCACATTATTTGTACTTTGAACGATATACAGTGTTCATTTTCTTGGATGTCCTAAGACTATATGTCTACGATGTTTGTATTAATGACCTATCATGTACTTTGTGTGTCACAGCAGATCTACGGCTATGAGGACCTCCATATGCTCCAGTCTAGACTGCCAATGGTGAGCCTTCCACCACACCATACCAACAGCTTTTAACTTGGTTTAACTAGGTATTTAGGTTGTTGTTGTTGCTTGGATCCTTTCCTGATGTGCTCCTGTCCCTTTAGCCCTCTTTGCAGGATTACTATGGAATCACTTTCCCCGGCCCCACAGCGACTCTATCTGGCAGAGATGGGAGCCTAGCCAACAACCCCTACTCAGGTAAAGACTTTTCACCTGGCAGGTCTTTTTTATCTAAAATCCAAACATCTAGTGTTTGGTCTCACCTGACTTCTCCCCTGTTGTTCAGGTGAAGTCACAAAGTTTGGCAGGAACGACTCCACCTCTCCAGCACCACCCACAAGCCTGGCAGCCCAGCAGCCCCCTCAGGGCCAGAGCCAAGGACAGAACCAGGCTCAGCCTCAGCCTCAGCAGGCCCAGCCTCAGCCCCAGGGCCAGCCACAGCACCACAGCAGTCAACAGGCCTTTCTGCCTCCAGGTTACAGCTACACAGGCCTGCCTTACTATGCCGGGGTGCCCGGTGCAGTACCCAGTGCTGCCGCATTCCAGTATGGCCCTACCATGTTTGTCCCTCCTGGGGGCCCAGGACCAGCTTCGGCCAAGCAGCACAGCATGGGCCTCAGCCTGGGTAACCCGTCTGCTAGCCCCTTCCAGCAGCAGACACAACAACAGCCCAGCGGTTACGGCCAGCACACCTTCAGCTCAGGTCAGTAACAATTGCACAGACACCGGTCAGCAAAACTTGTGTTTATACCTTTGATCTCTTTTGGATTCCAGGCAATGGTTATTGCAAATTTAGTGATTTTCTTGCAAAGGAAAAGGTGTGAATTGTTTGAATTCTGAGTTTAGCGTTCTTCTCTTCAGGGTATGAGGAGCTGACAGCAGGGCCAGCGGGAGTGGACTACAGTAAAGGGTACAATTCCTCCTCTCAGGCACAAGCCAAATCTGGTGCTACTGGGCCTGGGAAAGGTACATACGAGAAATACACTCACTTCTTTGACCGTTATTTGTTTTTTGGCAGTTTAAAAACGGTATAATTGTTGCTCCTGTCGTGCTTCCAGGCGTCTCAGTGACTTCCAGTAACTCGGGTGTGCCAGACATCAGTGGAAGTGTTTACAATAAGACCCAGGTGATTCTTGCGCACCTAAATCATGCACAGACCCCACAGACTAATTGTATAGTCGGCGTTCAAATCATCACCTAATGAGACCAACTTGCATTGTCTCCTCATTCTAGTCTTTTGATAAGCAGGGTTTCCATGCAGGGACCCCCCCTCCCTTCAGCCTGCCATCAGCACTGGGGGGTCCAGGGCCTCTGAACCCTGGAGCAGCTCCTGGAGGTTATGCACCGGCCCCCTTCCTCCACATCCTGCCTCACCAGCAACCACACTCGCAGCTGCTGCACCACCATCTCGCTCAGGACGGACAGGTAACACTTCCTAGGTTATCCAGCAGTTGACCAGATTTTCATTAAAATCTTCAGCGGGTATTACGGGCTCCTTGTTGATCAGTTCATTGCCCCCCCGTGTTCAGGGTGGTCCCAGTCAGCGCGGACAGTCCAGCAACCTGCAGCAGAAGAGCCAAGTCAACAAGTCGAGCTACGGCAGCTCTCCCTACTGGGCCAACTGAAGTGGCTTCATCTACGATGTGTGTGCACGCATGGACAAACACCAACATGCGGCACCACATCAGTGCATTTGACTGACAAAATAATGGAGGGACAAACCATTTTACAACACAAGCTAAACCACACACTACCATCCCTTCCCCTTTGCTCTGTATATCCCCTTTTCAAATTTATGGCTGTTGTATGTAAAATATATTTATGTATGTATTTATACAGTATATATGTATTGGTAGGACATGAAATGTGGTTTTCTGCATTTTGTTTTTATTTTGAAGGGCATTTTATTTTAAAAAAAAAAGTGGAAAGATGAGAATGCTTAGTCATGGACATGAAGTAAGTGAATATACTTGAACACAAGCATCTTGTGATGTGGATTTTTTTGTATGCATTCATGAACCGAGAATGATGTACATAGATTCCACACATCATTTTCACGGCAAAGGCCTTTTTTTATTTTAGAAGAAATATGTTTTTTGTAATTTTGCCCCCCCATCTGTGAATCCTTATATTGAGGGTGACTTGAGTTGATAGCTTGGTTTTTTTTGTTTCCTTCCATCTGTCTCTCATTCCTCAACTCTTACTAGTTTACTGGTGTCACCAGCCAGGCCTTGATGTCGTTTTAACATCGGTTTAATCCTTGTTGTCCAAATTAAAAGTTATGAACAGTTTATATGGGTCTGGCCTCAGTGTATTTTTTTAGAATTTGTCTGACACGCTTCGTCAGCTGGACAGCAGGTAATTTTAACCAATGTTATTGAGCTGTTTTCACCACACTGCAAACAGCCAGTATTTTTCAGTCACCATTACCATAAAGGCATAAGTACTCTGAAATAAAACCCCCAAGGTTATTGGCTTGTTTTGTGCAGACATTTTTCAAAAGGTTAATGGTGTCTGTAGGTTTCCTCAGATGTTCAGGTTTAACATTTGGTTGTCAGCACAGAAACTCGGTGGATTGACAGATTATATTTTACATCATTACAACTGAGGACGCTTAAAACGTACAGTAGGAAGTAGTAATACTTGCCTTCAGAGATGGCGTTAATGTTCTCCAATGCACCCTGGGCAGACTTGAATGGGAAAAAGGCAGCCAGACTCAGCATGCTGTTGAACTTTGCCAGACTCAGCACGTTTTCCTCAACCTGAAAAACACGTACAGGCTGTAATAGGTGATCGGTATTTGACACCAAATTTAAACAGATGCGAGGACCGAGGAGTCACCTGAGGCAGCAGCATGCCGATCTCCTCCACTTCTTTAATGGCGAACAACGCATATCCCGATGCGTGCTCGAACAGCACGTGTAAGAGGACCTACGGAAAATACATTCATTAAATTAACAGAACCAACCTTAGTAAGACTTAACATCCGCTAATGTAAGTAACTTTTCACCACGGCCAAGACAAGACCGGGTTACAATGTGAATCTTCAATTTAAGTCACCAGGCAATCCATATGCTATCGCAGCGTTAACATTAGAAATGTGTTAAATGTGCCTTGAAACTTATTGGCATTACCACTGCTATAAGTTTGGCTCAACACCATGTGGTCATGTGTACCCACGTGTTGACCTGGGCCCGCTCGGAGAGCGCAGCGTAAGCTAACACGTGCTAGTAGCGCAGTTAACATAGCATAAGCCCGGGATCATATATTACCGCCAAAGCATGTACAATGCCTCCAATGTAACATTAAATAACACTGTACTTCCCTTTTAACGGAAAAGGGGTCCTCATTTCCTTTCAAGAAGGAACATGTCAGTCGTATGAATGAAATGCGCAGTTATTCAGGCTAATACTAGCCACAAGGGTGGCTAACTGCTTCACTCATGTTGAAAGGCCTTAAACTGGACTAGAGTATAACTTTAAACATTAAAAAAATATTCCTATGATTTAAATATAGTATATCTCAATGAGATTTCAATTGCACTGTAGAATGACAAACCCTCGTAAGTACGCACAAATTCACAGCATTACTTAGCTTACCATGATTATTGAATCTCTTCTGCAGCACTCAGTGGTGCTGCTACTCCTGCGCTGTTCCTCTGGAAAAAGAGGTAACTGAACACGCGTCAGGGCACTGCCACGACCTAAATACCGTGAGACTACGCCGCGCATCGCGAGACCGACCAAAGAGGCCTCCGTTGCACCACCTGCTGGATTCACAGCAGAAAACACCCTTGTAATGCTGACGTTGATATAAACTGAACTTTTTGCAAGGCCCGAAGTCAGTAAGCCTTTCCGTCCAAAACCCTGAACAAAACTTAAAACAAAAAAAGGCAATTCACAAATCTGAAACTTTGGGTTTTGAGTCCTAAACAAGTCCTTATGCCCCTCCTCACAAAGGAAGTAACATATTTTAAAGCCAACAGAGTAATAGTTAAAAGTTTATTGACTTTATAAATCATTAATGGTTTATGAAGCTGTGTTTAAATACTTGTTTTATTTTTTATTCTTTAATTTTGAAAATGGCTTCTCTAAATCGTTATTATGGATTTATTATTATTTTTTTAACCATTTTGGGTTTGGGGAGAGTATTGGTTTGATTGATTGAATATTTTATTAGGCAAAAATGTAAAACAGCACATTTACATTACGGTACTTTGTCCTGAAAACTCACCTTTCAGGTGAGTTCAAAACTTCAAAACTTCATTTAAAACTGCCCTGAAAACTCACCTTTCAGGAGAATTTCAAGAATTTCAAGAATTTCAAGTCCTAAGGCTCAAGTCAAAGTTTAGTTGTGAGTCTTTTATCTTGTTGTCGAGTCAGGTCTTAAGTCATCAATGGTGTGACTCAGGTCTTACAAGATAAAGCTGTAGTAATAGTAATTTTTGTTAAGTTAAAATAGAACCTTTCTCCCAATGTTAACCACTTATTAGTCAAACTTCTCCCTATAGAATGTCTTGTGTTGCATCTCAGTGAAGTCAGTTGTAGTTTGGATATTTCAAGCAGCTTAATCTTACTGTTTGCAGCAACAGGATGGTAAACTATCTTACAGACAATTTGTGTAATATACTACATTTAGTTTAACTGCTATTGTGTTATAAAGTAATTTCCAATATTAGATGCACATAAGACATGAAAACCCCAAAATGAGGTGATGGAAAACTGCAACCAGAACTAGAGAATCAGTGTGATGGTGTTACATGCTACAGAGCAGACTAACCACTCAACTTGTGTACTTGAATTGCAACAAATCGGATACAACAGTGGCAATATGCTGAGAACATTCTGACGACGGTAGAGAACAAACCTGCAGTAACACAACAGTTAAGTGCTATATTTAGGGGAAAAAAAAACATCATTAAAGTTCTTTAGAGTCTCAAGGTTTCCAAGGAGCAGGTGAATGCGAGTCTCTGTGTGCACAAGTATAATTTACCGACAGGTCATAAACGTCACATTGGGTTGAATATTACTTTAAAGAAGAGAATTTATGGCCGACCTCTTTGGACAGAACGCCCTTTGAGTACAACACGGACACAAAGACACACAATTGCACACAGTTGAAGTCTGGTATGTTGAAAACTAGAAGGGAGAAATATGTCTGAATTATTTCATACAGGTCCTTAATATATTGAATTGGAAGTTAATGAAAACCTAGAAATATATCCAAAGATATTAGACACGTGCCTAAGTTTTTCCCCAAAGGTCCATACGGTATTTACAAAGAAATGTACAAATAAGACTCAAACTATCTTTCTATCATGGACCCACGCCCAGATAGAGATCACTCTCAAATTAGAGTTCTTCTCTTGGTCCAAGGAAATGTTTGCATAAGCCTGCAATCACACAGAGCTGAGTTTTATGAAAGTCACATAGAGAATTAACCTTCTTTTTGCTTACTTTCCCAATCAAAATTCTTCTATTTAAATATAGTTTATGGATACATCAGTTGCTGAGGATGTGTCAGTTTATACCTCCACTTAATACAAATATGCGCTCCGCATCTGTGTGTTGTTTTGTCAAGGGCCCAGGAAGACGTACATTCAGCATGGTGACCTTACTATCCTCGCCAGATATCTGAGGAATATCTGTGTTTCCAGGAGCCTTGATGAGGGCTCTTGAAGGAGCCAGTTGAGGAGCGGATGTGAGGGAGGATAGTAAAAGGCTCAGTGTTCAGGAGAGCGCTTGATATAAAGGCTGACTGTGACAAGCTGACACTCAGACTGGTGGAGCTCTGCTCATCTTAAAGCACACTTCCTTACGCAACTGACCGAGGCTGACACAGCACGTGAGTAACACAAGGTTTCTCTCTCTTATCCTCTTCGTTCCCCCCCTTGTCCTACCATGCGTCTTTTTCCTCTCTCACATCCTCCCTTCATTCTCGTCCATTTGTGTACAGAGCTGTCTAGCTCTGTTTAGTATCGCTGGTTAACTCCAGCCGCTTATCTCTTTTATCGGTGGAGCAGTTTGTTGTTACTTCCATTCCATTCCCCCCCCCCCCCAACAACCTCTCTCTTTCCCTATCTATCATTTATTTGTCAACTTCTCATTGCATAATGACATGGGATCCCCTTTGCTCTTTCTATGCTGACAGATATAGTTTTATGGCACACACACACTGCACCTCATGTCAACCACTGTACATTGACCTATTCTTTTCCTCTGTCCCACATTCCATATCGTTTTTTAAAGTGGCCTCAGTGCCACTCAACCCTGTCCGTGTAGAGACACCTGTATGTACCCTCTGTTCTGTGCATGTGAGCCTATGTTCAGTGTGTGTATTTATATGCGTGCACGTGTATATGCGTCTGTTTCCAGGACTGATCAGGATGAGCATGCATGGAGCCGTGGCCGGTTGCGTGGTGGTGTTGTGCCTGGTGGCGCTGCTGGCTGAGAGCACAGAAGGACACATCACCTTCTTCAGCCCAAAGGAGATGATGCTGATGAAAGTAATCAGTTTTTAAGTTTGATTGGATCAGACTGTCTTTGATCAGAGAGTTGAATATCTTCTCAGTGCAGGAGCATCTATTTAACTATGTAATCTGATTTTGGATATTTTGTCACTATTTTCTCATATTTAACAGACCAAACAATCTTTTATTGAATTAAGAAAATTACCAGCAGATCAATCAGTGTTGCACGTTGCTGCCATAGAAACAAATGCCACATGAACCTTGATTTCCTTGTCCACTTAACTTAATTGCTACTGCACAGTTGGGTGTTTTAACTCAAACTCACAATTCACTTTACTTTGAAATGTGGAGCAGTTGCCCTTCACTTGATTTCCTACAATCAATGCTTTAGGGGGAGATTGCCTCATTGTCAAATCTGCATAAGAAAATATCTGCTGTTCATTTTACAAATGCATTAATTGATAAGTGATCAACATAGGAAATGTGTCTCATCCTACTAATAATGTGTGCGTCTGTTCCGATGGCTGAGCTGCAGGAGCGAGAGGGCAAAAAGGACATGGAGCCTCGATCAGAGGACGCTCAGTTTGAAGAGGTTACTGTCCAACAGCTTCCACAGCTGGAGCGTGGCGGGAGTCCTGTGAGTACACAAACAAACCTCGCCACTAGTTGCACAGCTATTCAGCACATCAGTGAGCTGACACAAGCCATTAATGCCTGTTTTATACGTGTGTGTTCAGGATAAAACAGTGGAGATTGCAGTCCGTCTCTCACCGAAACAGCTGAACCATGTGGCTCCGGCGCTGGAGGAGATCATCCATGAAATAGTGGAGGAGCGCCAGGAAGGTATTTGATAAGTGCAAGGAGTTTTTTTTGTGAAAAAGATGTAGATGAAACCCGAACCATGGGCGTTTATATTCTAACAGATAGAAACGTTCAACAGATAAGAGCCTCTTTGATAACATGTTCTCTGTCAATCTCTGCTTCCACAGACAAATAATGTGTCCCGACACACAAACGGACCGACGCTGTAGGAATTCTTCAAAAAGAACTGAATGCTCCTGTGTTTTATTGTGTTTTAATGAACCAGTCAATAAAGGGAAGTACTTGTGTAACTGATCGGAGCATCTGTTGTAATTTCTTCAGAATCAGAAAGCCTTTATTCTTCTCAACACGGAGAAATTTAAGAGGCATGTCAGCTTGGGCTGGACACACGATGTCATTCAGATTCAGAGTACTTTATTGATCCCTTTAGGGGGTGTCCGTCAGGGAAATTAGCATCTCCAAAATACTTTACAGCACTATACACCATAATAATTGCCCACCACCATTACACCTGATTGACAGGAAAATATTCAATACAACACATTCACACAACACAAGTCGATATCGATTGAAAACAAGAACTTCATGTATTCATTTAAAAAGCTGGAAAATGCAGTAGAAGAAAAAAATCAAAAGACATTCTTCATTTTTTTGTATCCTTACAAACATTGTTTATACACTCTGCAAGTTCCCTATAAATATTTAAACATTTACACATAATTTGAATCCTCAGGTCCGGTTGTTCATTCGACAACAGCAAGACGATGGAATTTGACCTCCTTTCTGTTATCGACACTTTGTCGACCAGGTAGAATTTTCACAACTTTGATGTCACTCTCTCGCAGAACTCAAAGTCCTTCACTGCGAGGGCAGCGTCCCGAGCTAAAGGGGCGGGGAGAACCAGGGAGCAGTCGCTGTCAAAATACTTCCCAGTTATCCCCTCCGTTTCCTCTGCTACTGCACAGTAAATAGTGCTCGCTGCCCCCTCTTCTGCCGACTGGGAGGGAGACAAAGACGGTGGAGAGGAAAGTGTGAGCGTAAAGTCAACAAATCTACAGACACACTTAACAAGAGCATACGGATATACAACCAGAAGTTTTGTGCAATCTCTGTGTGTTTTCCCTCTTCCCCAAGCAGTGTGTGTGTGTGTGTGTGTGTGTGTGTGTCCACTTGTAGAAGCATCTATGAAGTGAAAATCATGATTAAAATGTATGTTATCAAACATCAGGGTTAACTCGGTCTGACCTGTAATACGAAACTTCAACTCTTAAACAAAAACGTCTACATCGATCATCAACTGTTGCAAAACAAAGTTCAGATCAGCGCTGCATCTCGTTCCCCGAATAGATCACCTGATGAGGTTTCAATGTGTAATGGACACAATGTCTCAACCAGCTGCAACATGGCCTGAAGATGAACCAAACGGTTTAATGATTCATGTGCTGGGGATCAGGTCTGATGACCAGGACTGAATGAATGTCTTGCGTATTACCAAATTCCTCTGAATGTCAATGACACATTTTCGCTGGAAAATTGAGGAAAGTGCAGATAATATCTGCACTATCCGAGACTCATATTATGAGTCTCGGCTCTCTCGTGGTTCCAGCTTCTTAAAAGAACCGATGTCCTGCAGAGCCAGCTGAGCATGCAGACAATCAATGCCACGTCATAATAACTCACGATAATGATCCTGCCAAACCAGTTTCACGGTGTACTATGTATAACCAAGCAGATGTGTGTTTACACAACAGACAAGCACCAGTGTCATTCAGCATGGACAGCAGACATGCCGGATTTATTCTGGATCAAAGGTTAGAAAGACTCTGCAATGTACTCACCTTGAAAAAGAAAACTCCTATGAGGTTGAAGATGCAACGGATCCAGAAAGGATAGTGTCTCATCACATTCGTCATGACGATACCAGGGTGGACGGAGTTGGCGGTGATGCCTACGTGAACATGTGACGGAGGGAAGTAGGGAGACACGATAAGCAACATTCAGTCAGTAAATGTTCTCTTCAAAATTTCCCCTGAAGATTATTATGTTCATTTCACAAGACCTGGCTTGACAAGACTCCAAGAGAACACTCAGATCAAGCCACTATGAGCAGACCAGGAGATGCATACAAAAACTGCATCTTGGTAACTGGAGTTTTCAAAACAAGCAATTTTGTTGCTATAAGCTAAATGAAAGATATTAATTGAATCCTACCGGTTCCTTGTAGCCTGCGTGCAAGCTCATTGGTACAGATGACATTGTGCAGCTTAGTATTGTTGTAGACTTTGTCCATTTTATAGGTGAGATTCTCCCCATAGAAATGAGAGAAGTCCACTTGACCCTTCATGTGGTTGACTGAGCTGAGGGTGACAATACGTGCCGGAGCTGAACGCTTCATCAGGTCTGGAAAGACAACATGCAGAGGAAGGAACAAGAGGGGAGCAGGAGAGTAAGTAGAAGAGAAAAGGGGACTCAATATGTGGCTTGTTATGATACTGACGGACAGTTGTGTAATCTACATCGTGACAGTTGAGGTTCATCGTTCTGGAAACACTGTTATTGTATAATTTGCACACTGAACATTAAGCTGCTTGTGCAACCTGTAAAAACATTTCTTATCAAACACCATACAGTATTTGAAAAAAAAAAAAAAACGTACCCAGCAGCAGGTTGGTGAGAAGAAATGGTCCTAAATGATTGGTGGCAAAAGAAAAGTCAAACCCATCTTCAGTGATGCTTTGGCCTATACCTGATGGAACAATATGATGCATTAGATTGTATAAATACAAATGAGCTGTAAAGGTCAATGTGGAAGTTTCTCCGAGTCTGGTTAACGTCTTGATTCGGTCATCATCTTTGAAGTCATTTGAGCCGCCACTTTGTTAAGTTGCTTGTCCAATAAACAGCATTGGGTGACCTAACTATTTTCCGTATCTGTTTAAAGACTCAGAGACCGCAGAGGCACATTGTGTTCTCTGCACGCAGATCGGTAACAGATGGGACATTGCTGAGTGGCAATGATGCTTAATGTTTCCTCATTCTTTCGTAATGTTCTCATACACTGGTTTACTAACTCATTTAAAGCAAAACCAGGCAAGATTTATAACCAAAAACTGAACCAATCAGCCGTGATCACAGTAGGGGTCTGTCCTGCAGATGTGTGCGTGTGTTCCAAATTACTGTCTGGATGAAGTAACTGTTGGGAAAATCCCATGTTTACAAGTGAGTGCTTTTCCCAAAATGATCCCTAAAACTAAAACAAAAGAGTGCATGGCCCCAAGCAAATGACAACATGTCCCATGCATCACCTGACACTGCAGCGTTGTTGACAAGAATGTGGAGAGCTTTCTCCTCCTCAAGAATCTTCTTCGCAAATTCCCTGACAGAGTTCATGGAGGAGAGGTCAAGCAGACGCAGATGGACGTCAGAGTTTCCTGATGACTCCCGGATGTCTCTGAGCGCTGCCGTCCCCCGGGACTCACTCCGACAGGCCAGGATAACACGGGCCCCTCGGCGCGCAAAGTCTAGGGCAGTGAACTTCCCGATCCCTAGCACAGGGGAAGAGAAAAATAACTTGGCCCTAGTTGACACCAAAAAAGTCCAAAATAGCAATCAGATAGATTCAGCAGACAGTCACAAACCACATGTGGATCAAAGGTGAAACAAATCGCCAGAGGAGCAAAGGCTTCAGGCTGTTGTGTTTAACTTAAAACAAAAATAATCCTCTTAACCTTGACAAACATGTGCTTCCAGCAGAGCTTTAGGTTTGTTGATTCAACTTTGTAAACAAGCAGAAAGACCAAGTTGTGAAATTCAACGTCCTCTTAAAAGCTCATGCGTGTTATAAAGATGTTATATCACCCAAGTCATGTGTAGTACACATGTAAATTATATTGAATAAACAGATACAAATACAGTTCATTCATCGTTACTGTATTATTATTAATTTATGGCCTCATATTAGGTTCTTCCAGTCATTATGGTTTGGGTGCAGACCACTGATGAGGTTGAGGGCAGCTGTCTCAGGTGGTGGGCTGGGTCTATAGAAGTGGCTTCTTCCTCTGTCATCACTTTATTCCCAACCCCCGGGCGCTTAACTCAACTTTTGGTCGCTAGTTTTCTTCGTACTTTTCTGTGCATAAGTGGTGAAGTTTTACATTGAAGATCTTGAGTCTCTGTCTTTGTTGTGGCTTGTAACATTATTATAGGACACTTTCAAACTGGATCGCGAATAAGAACAAATGCTTTGTTCACATCTGGCTACGTCCCGAATGCAGAGTTCATCATGGTTAGGTTTATTGATCGGGATTCACAGTGTTACAGTTGGTTGGATGAGGTTTGATCTCCTGTGGTTTATCTAATACATCCAACCAGGTCTACATTTCTATGGCCCTTTAAAACAGGGCCTGAGTGGAGCACACTTTCTTCCAAGGTGGAGGAAAGTGGGGAACCAAATAAAAAATAAATGGGTAAAAAAGTTCAGTTCTCACCATCATGAAGTTTCATGAAAATTGCTGGCATGTTTAAACAAGAACATGAAAGTAAAGATACACTTCACTTCAATAACATGAACATGTTTATAACACTGTTGATAGTTTAACAGAATAGAAGCCAAGTACAAAATCAATAGAAGAATGTAAATACATGTCACTCTCCTTTAGACAGAGGTGTATACACTAATGTTAACGAGCTTTGGTTTGCACTTAGAATTGAAAATGACAAAGGTGTACAGCAGGGCTATTCAGTTACAAATTATATTTGGCCCATTTGAAATTCAGTAAATTTAAGCTGCCTATCCCAACACTACAGATGTACAGGTCAATTCTTCTTTTTAATACAGCTGATTTATGGACGCTGGACACTTGTTTTTTTTTTTAAAGATTATGTTTATTTTTTTCTCTTCAAATGGCATTTGAAAAAAAAAAGAATATTAGTTCGTTAGTAAATGTTGGTTTGGCCCTGCTGATTTATCCATCCAGAGGCTGCGGTGTCAGAGCTGCACTGGATTCTGTACTCTGATCAATTTTATTGTTTTAGTGGCACACCGAGAGCGCTCCCAGGGCATTGCCCTGCAATGATATGAAAACAAGTCGCCTATCACCTGGAGCTGGTTAGTACTCACCCACATTGGCCCCTGTCACGATAGCTGTCTTCCCTTTCAGCTGCGTGCTGCAGGCTCGTGGGTCCCACGATCCACTGCGTTGGAGGCGCACGATCAGCGCCAGCAGCGCCGAGGAGAGGATCCAGATCGGGTGGTAGAGGACGTCCAACCAAGACATTTCACTGCCGGAGCTGAGCCGATGTTACAAAGGTATGTGAGAGGACTCCAAGCACAGCTGGTTATTGTCGAGCAGATTCTTAAACTAGTTCAGGTAGGCGTGCCTAACATGCTCTGCGATAGTAAACCTTCATCATCACTAAGACACAATGCTTGAGGTGGAGAGGGAGTGACTGAAACATCCAAACTTCCTTCTAACTGAAATGATTAACCTAATAGTTTTGGTTAAAGACTCTCTACTTTGTACAATCAGGTGACATGTATATAAAAAAAAGCATCAGTCCACTTGAACAGCAGTTCATGATGGATAAATGGAGAAAATGTATTTTTGAAACGTTTGTCGAAATCAGACTTTATCTGTTGCAGATTGTTTTGGTTTATTAAGCACAAGCGCTCTACTTGGTTTTAGGTTTAGGCAACAAAATGAGAAAAAACATGGTTTGAGTTAAAATAGAACTTTTCTGCCAGTGTTAACCCGGAATTTCAAATTCTTCCTGGTGCTTGTTTACTAAGAGTCTAAAGTTGCTCAATCTGCGGTAAATTCCACGTCCCCACACAGTGGCAGACTGGTAAACAAACAGATATCTGACACATCTTAGACATTTGTCCTGTAGAGGAAATGATTACTGCTGTGAAACCTGCTCACATATTATCTGATAAAGCAGGGGTCTTCAACCTTTATAGCCCAGGGACCCCTTGGATGAGAGAAAAACAGAGCAGGGACCCCCACTTCAAATACCCCCCCCCCCCTTTTTTTTTTTTTTAAATATAAGCCTGACTTATAATAACTTTTAAATGTATTTTATTCAGCTTATTTCACTGTATTAACCAATTTCTGACTGGGTAGACTAAATAGATTTCATCAAAAGTATATTATTATTGCATGTTAATGACATGTTCTTAATCATCTCAATCAAATAATAATAATTAAAAAAAATTAAACTCACATATTATTTTGGTTAAAATTGCCTTTATTTTATTTTTAAGTTGGCGGACCCCCAGCAGTACCTCCGCGGACCCCCTAGGGGTCGCGGACCCCCGGTTGAAGACCACTGTGATAAAGAACTAAAACAAAGCAACCACACAGCTAAAGTCAATTGAGGGGTAGAAGCTCCACATTTCACATGTGTTCTACTGTCAATGTTGGAAATACCATCTTCTCAATTAAAGTATGTGAAATATATTGTTCAATTAACCTCTATATTCTGTAGTGTTGTTCGGTTTTACAACTTTTCCCTCATTGGCCAAGAATACTGCGAAGAGTCAAAGCCATTGGAGGATGTGACTGACTGTGTGTGTGTGTTTGAGCAAATCCGGGCAATGGGGGTGGGTGTCGGGGGTTGGGTGGAGGCTATGAATTGTGGACAAATCCAAATGGCTATGTGTGACAAAGAGAGAGGAAAAGAGAGAGACACCCCCAACACACACACACACACACACACACACACACACACACCGACAGCGAACGTCTGCTACTCTGACTGACATGTTTGACATTAACGTTTTGACAGA
>CAAKHC010008338.1:0-10140 GCA_901007825.1 Macroramphosus scolopax | reverse complement strand
TTATAGATTGTGACCGCCGTTAAGTGATGCATTATTCATTACCAACATGTCATTTGTTGATGGATGGCTGTTTGAGAGCCCTGTCCGTTAAATAAATCAACAAATAAAAATGCAAATTCTCACATTTCGAGAGAAGGAAGCCAGCCAAAGTCCCTCCCCCCCATTCCCTTTCTACTTTCCTCTCTATCCACAAAGCAGCACTCGCTTCCAGTCTCTCTCTTACAAGCAGACACTCATACTCACTTTTGCTCTCCCTCTCGTTCTCCTCCGCTGTTGACAGGCAGGAGACCAAATGAGGAAAACAGATTTACTTACTTGAGCTTCAGCCTCTTTTTTTTCATCAGTTATCACCCCTCAGCCGACTTACCCCTCATTCCCTTTCTTTCCTCATGCTCAAACATGTGCATACATTAGTTCATGTTGCCAAAGCAAAACGTAGCCTCCCAAAGCTTTCCAGTTACTGATATGTGCTGCCTTAAGTAAGTCAGAAAACAGGATTTATCAAGGTCTGTGTTTACGTGTCCGGGAACACAAATGTGTTTTGATTGGATGTTTCACCACTGTGTCTGTCTGATGACCACCCACATGCATATCAACAAGTACATGCCAAAGATCGCGCTTACCTGGGAGAGCTGTGTGCCGAGCTGCATGATGCAAATCGATGCAGCTTTAAACGAGCAGAGAATTATGTTAGCAACATCAGTGGAGCATGCTTTCAAGAATTCATGTTTTGTATCTGGAATGGCCGTCGTTCGAGTGTGTATACACTGAATAATTTATCAAGCCAGACAGACTGAGGGATTGAATCTCTATTAGCTTAATCTCCCCCGTTTTGGTTTATTTATTTCACTGCACATTCCCTCATTTCTATTCCAGGAAAGCAGGCACCCGGTCCTCTCCCTCCTTCTCACTCACACCTGCAAGAATCTGTGTTTTTCTGCGGGACGCCCGAGTGGTTTTGACTTGTTAAAGCTGCTTGTTAGGGTTCAGTAGGTACTTCGGCAAGCAGGATTTTGTGAACACTTGGAAGAGAGATTTGGTTTTATTTTGATGGTGTTAAGAAGTGAAAGGTGAATGGACAATATTTCAGTACGAGCATTAAGCTCCAACTATTCTTTAGCCCCGTGCATGTCTGTTGTTGGTCCCCTAAGCCTGCACCCGCGCTGCTTATCTTTGAAGGCACGTAGTGTAGCCGGCTGCTTTTGTGTGAATTCCTCTATCTCCGTCTGTCCACAGGGCTCCACTGGCCTCTGTGTTTAAATGTGTCGAATTCTACCTATGAAACAAGCCGAGGTCACTCGAGAAAAAGAAACTGAAATTGATTGAAACTACAGAAACCTTTCAAAGTTCTTCTCTTTTTTTCAGGTTGGACTTTTCTGTGGTCGAGCTACTTGATATCTTTAGTCCTGTTGCTGCACCTCAGCGATTCAAACCGTCTACCAGAACGCCCAAAACATCCCTCCGCACACCGGCCCCCCCGTCCACCAAAGCAGCCTCCAAAACTCTGCTAACCTCAACTGGGCTTTATCCTCAGGACCTGCAGGACCTGGAAGAAAGCCAAATACTGGAGGATATCTTCTTCATTTGCTGACATAGAAGGAAATGAATAGCAAAGAAAACGACTTCATGTTTATCTATTTGGTTTTAACATTTTAAATGTGTTTTGAATTTTCTGTTGACTCTAAATCAGTTTGATAATGAAGTTTTACATCAAAGTACTGTTATAATATGTTTGCTAATACTAATAAAGGATTATTTATTCAGAGTTGGTCCTCCTCTGAGTTTGTAATTGATGTGTTGCTAAATAACTGAGATACATTGATTGTCTCTGAGGGTGGTAGCAGCGTCCTTTAATGAGGAAACTCTACGAGTGTGTGAGCTGTGCAGTCAGTGGTTCCTTTTCCTCTGTCTCTTCATCTGTTGCAGGGATGTAGAACACTAGTATAAATACATTATCAGTAATCATGACAACACACAGGGCACTTTATTCTAGACTGTGCTTTATTATTGGGCTAAGCTGAGACGCATCATTCATTTAAAATTACAAAAAAAGAGTCCAGGGGACCAGAGAATGGTGCAGTCTGGAGAGTCGTGGGGGCGGGAGCCTAAAGCGCACTGCCCAATCAGAAGCTTAGCTCATTAGGAACCTGGCAAAGCTTTATTTGCAACATTCATTTCCCCACCCTCCATATGTGCTGAAACTGGGAAATACATTTCCATAATACTTTTAAAACCACAAGTCAAATGTGATTCCAGCAACTCTGAGTTTTTAAAATAAAACCACTTAACGGCACAGAAAAATGATGGTAACTCAATTCTGATTTGATGAGATAGTGCAGTTTTCATTGAATTTTGCTCTTGGTAGAACGCATCAGTTGAACAAGATCAGAGCTCTGTCAAACGATACGAAGCAGGAGGAGAAAAAGTTCCACAACTGAAACTGGTGTTTGTATGCAGGCAAATAATCAGTGATTAGCAGTTCACCAGACAGGAGCTCCTAACAGACCTCAAGGTATTTCTGATGTCGTGAATATAGAACTGATCAAACAGTTTACCAGAGATTTCTTAACTAGGGGTTTGTACTTGTTCTCACTTTGTGTAAAGGTTTTAAAATTGAGGCAAGTAGTACTCAAAAACAAAAGAATCAAAATCCACTGGCATCCTTAAAAGGGACCTATTATGCTCATTTCCAGCTCCATATTTTATCAGTCTGGCGCTCTGCAAGATTTACTGTTAAATAAAATCCTTTCTTATCTTATACCTGCTCTTTATGCAGACGCTCCGTTCAACCTCTTGTCTGAAACGACTTGTTTTAGTTCCTCTCATTAAGACCCTCTTCTCTAGTACCCTTCGTCTGATTAGCCAACATCCAGCGCCAGATGGGCACGTCCCTGTTCTGGGAGCAGATGACCGTATAAAGACATCAGAAAGTAGTATTTTCTACATGTTTACCTCATTATTTCAACATTTGGCCACATTTAATATGAATATCTGACATTCTCTATATGACAGAAAATCAGGGAAACATAATAGGTCCCCTTTGTACCATGTTGTAACAACGCTCACCTTTTTTTTTTTTTTTTTTAGAACAGATCAACATGATTATAAACACAAATTTACATAAGGCTTAGAAACACAGTAGCTGACTGCATTGTTTTCAACTGTTTATCAGAAATAGGAAAAATGTAGTGGTACAAAGTTGCACTTTTTGAGCAAACGCATCTGTGGCGGTAATAGAGCTCAGATCTTGAATCAAACAGCACAAATTAATAAATACATTAACACAAATAAATAAACATAAATAAATGATTAAAATCTGTCTTTGACATCACTTGGTCAAGAGGAGCAGTTTTCTCCATCGTCTAAGAAGTGCTGAAGGCATGGTCCTGCAGACAGGAACAATGATCATCTGGGGACCACAACAGCGGCCCATGCATGTCATATAAAAACTATTTGGTCACGTACCAACTCATAGAAAAATAATGCCATGAAAGCATGCATATCATCTCAGACATGACTTGTAAATAAATATCTAAAGGAATAGATAAATGACTAGAACCCATCAACATATTTCTTTTATAAAATAGGTCAATGTGTGTCTAAGCTCTAACTGAGGTCAATGCTCTCCCTGACTGTGTTCTGGATAAATGCCTTGGTCAGTTCCTACAGTTTGTACCGTATCCTAGCAACTTTTTTTGTACCTGGTTTTAATGAGCATTATCATGTTTTCATTCATATATATTTTTTGAGTATTTAAAGTACTTTATCCAGTCCTTGTAGATAGAAGTAAAAGTCCTATAAAATATGCAAACCTATGTACAGAGGAAAACGGAGCAAAAAAAACAATTTACAGAATATTCCTCGGTTTATGTATATATTTATATATATATATTTATATTCAAACTTCTGCTCTGTGTCTTGTTTTTAAACCACTTTTCTTTGCTTAACTCATGTAAACTTGCAGCTTAAAATTGGAGCGAATGCAGATGATGTGCGTGGCATCTCTAGTTCCTGTGGTCGTTCCGCTTCCCCTCCCTTGTTTCACCCGACATGACGATGTGGGCTGGCCAAAGACATGAGAGATCGCTCCATCAAACCATCAGAAAACCCTTTTTTTTTTTTGCTTTCTCAGGCCAGTCAGAGAGGGCACACACTGGAGATCAGGGACACCAGGAAAATGACATATAGCATTGGCTTGTTGTTGTTAGCTCAAAGACAGCTCAGGTAGATGTATAAGACCCGCCCTGGATATATGATCATGATGGTCATCAGTTCTGCAGTGTATGCCATGCTCAGGGAATTTTTATGAGGCAAGCACAAACACAGGCCATGTGTAGTCGCTTTTTTTTTGCCTCGCTGGATTTGGAAGGTAAATGTTAAATTATTCAATCAGCTAAAAAGGTTAGACACAGACACTAGGGAAACGGCATAATGAGCAGTTTATACGAAACCTGGTAGCGGTACCCAACAGGAAGCATTGCCTTCCAGAGTGTCATATAGCCTTATAAATATTCATTTAGTCATCTCCACTAGTTGAATATGTGTTAAATGCAGGGACCAATAAATCCAATTCTGTTGACCTTTGCAGGTGTAGCCATGTTGTAGTATGATAAGCTGCATTCCACAGCAATATGAAACTTGCCTCAGTGGCTTTTCACACATATAGTTTAATTTTTCAATTTAATTATGCATCTGTTTTATATCTAATTGCATGAGTATATATAACATAAGGCCATACAACATCTTCAAAAGGAAATGCTTCATGTTGATTATTACCAGCAGAGATCCGCACATTACCTGCCTTCTCCTTAATTTCTGTTCAACTGGAAAAGCATCTCTCTAATTACTAATCATTATTAGAACACCTTCATAATCAGTCCGTCGCTTCTCGTATCAAGTCATGTCATGCCAGTGGAAACCCTTAACTTTAAGCTAATGTTGACTCCAACCAATGGAACATCGTCACAGGTGCCTTGCACGCAGCGTTGCTAGTTCGTACCTGTGCTAACAGGTTACCTAATGCCCACTTTTATCTGAAGTGTAATCACACGAGTATACATTATTTCTCAATGCATTTTTTCAAAGATATTGATGAACCCAACAGTGGTTGGACAGTTTGTTCTAGTGGACATGCACTGAAGCTCTCTACGCAGTGGAGAAATGATATGGACCTCACTGTTGTTTTGACATCATAATAGTGCGTTGGCTGCTTGCAGTCCTGTGTGTAGTTTTTTTTTTTTTTTTCTTTGTTATTTGAGAGCACAGTGTTTGATGGCAGATTCTGCAGGTGACAAGGCACACCTCGACATGGTGACAGCCCATACGCTACATGCACTTTACTGAATGCCGAAGAGAGCAAGGGTTGTGAGATTTATTCATTTTGGTTCAAGTTTCAAAGAGAAGTTTGTGTGTGTGTGTGCGTGTGTGTGTGCGTGTGTGAAGCTCAAAAGATATGTTTGGAATAGAGACGAAGATAATTGTCCTTTGTCCTCTAAAATAATTTAGCCTGATTTTCTTAAAGCCTGCTACTGAAATGTGGCTTTTTGCATTTTTCAGATAATATTTACACCATATGTGTATTTGCACACATTAATCTTTTAGCAATATATTGTGTGTCAGCATATAGGAGATAGGAATGCCTGCAGTTTTTGGGAGCTGCCAGATTTGCGATTCTTCCCAAGCAGAGCGATGTTCAAACCCCAGCTAAAATCTACAAAAAATCACAGCTCAACATAGTCAGTAGCCGTTCTATATACAGACACACATATATAAAATATGTGCATATAAATACATATATTTGTTTGTGATTAATATCTTATTTATCCATATATACTGTATATATGAATACATTTGCTTGAATGCTTGTTATACATATATATGTACTGCAAATATAAACAAGTTCATAT
Organism: Macroramphosus scolopax; assembly: GCA_901007825.1. Taxonomy (NCBI): domain Eukaryota; kingdom Metazoa; phylum Chordata; class Actinopteri; order Syngnathiformes; family Centriscidae; genus Macroramphosus; species Macroramphosus scolopax. The sequence goes on along the minus strand of CAAKHC010008338.1, from coordinate 4,234 downwards.
ATTTCAAATGTTTCTGATGTTTTTTCTATCTATGAGGTTAGGATGTCAAGTTAAAAAAGATAAGGCTGTGATGCGGAGCAGCCCCTCCCATGCACTCTCCATCCCTCCCAAGAAAAAATGAGAAGAGAAAAAAATAAACATTTTGAGTTATTGTAAACTAACGAAGTGAGAGACCCCATCTGGTCATCAGAAATAGTTTTGCCTGTATTCAAAAAGCATATCAGCAATATATATGTATATATATACATTGTGTTGTATATATTCGAAATGTACACTTCTTTTAAGTGCAACTCTTCAACCAGTTTTCACTGACAGAAAGAGATGCAGTGGTCCGAGTATATTAGAGCTACAAGTCCTCAGCAATAAAAATGTTTGGTCTTTTGGTCCCTAAAACAACTAAGGAATGACAGGTAAGACTCCCTGGAGACCGTTGCTATGGCTCTCCTTGGCAACGGTATCCCCTGGAAACGGACAGGCACTCCGAGCTAAAGATGGCCATCCCAAATCGAAGCCAATTTGTGTCCTGAAAATATCACATTCCCTACTTAAGTTCTCTCTTGAAGAATTTGTCCATTTGTGTTTCAAGTCTCTCTGAAGTTGCCCCCAAACCATCTTAAAGAACGATCTCCTACGGCAATCCTTTATTCATTTTTTTAAAAGTTTCTTTTGTTCTAGTTGGACTTTTGACATCCGTATTCCCTTTAAGAGTTCAGTGGAGTTGGTCATTGAAAGTAGGTCTGATATAGTTTCTCTTACTTTTTTCTCTCTCCATTGTTCAAGTAAAAGTTTTGTGGTCCAAAAAAGGTAGCTGTCATTCAAGCAGGGTTTTGTGTGGAAAGATGTGTGTAAATGTGTGCAGAGGAAAAGGTCCTGGGGTGAACCAAGCTGGTACAAATTCTCTCTGCGTTTCAAAGTTTTAGTACATCCAAAAGGAGGTGTCCTTGACTCGGTCGTCGCTCTCTCTCTCTCTCTCTCCTCTGTTTCTGAAGCAGCCTCAGTGGTCCAGATGTTGAGTTTGCGCTCAGTGGCGGGAAGCAAGTAGTCAACATATGATTCAGCTCTACAAAACCTGGGAAGCACAGCAGAAATAAAACTCGTTGAGTCAAGTACTATACAGAAATGAAACACCTCAACAAGTATGATTTCCGTTATAATATACAAAAACAGAGTGATTGTTAATGTCTGTGGTGATTCCCTGTCTTCCCCCCAGTGTATAGACTGTATAAAAGACATGGAAATGATGCGAGTTTAAGGTGAGTTGAAAATGAACATTGCTGCTTGGTTACTCGTTGAGTATTTTACGATGGATACTATCTCAGTATTGATATAAATCTATTTTATGCTTAGATATCAGACGTTGATATTTATCATTCAAAATCAGGGCACCTCCCATTTCCCTTAAATCACACTTTTATACAAAATAAGTAAGTAAGTAAGTAACAGAGTAATTTTTTTAGTTTTATAATATCACTCCTATTTTGTTCCTCACTGTTGATTGGAGCTGTATTTTTCTGGCAGATGTAGAACTGCAGCGTGTTTACAGGACGTCTGATTCTGCAAAGCATCTTAGCCAGCGTAAATACTCTGACTCTGGTATGAATAAACAAAGTAATGTTGCTGAGACCATTTGGAAGAACAAAACAGTTCTCATGCTACAGGGAGTTCATTCTGCTCCTGGCAGTGACGGTTTGTAAAACAAACTTCTTCTTTAATTCTCACTTTGTACTGATGAAGAGATTCTAATCAAAACAGTCAGTCATCAGTCTGATGACTTCACACAGTCACGCTGCATCAATAGTGTTTGTATATACTGAACAGTCAAACTGAGAATGACAACATGCTTGTTTAGGGGTTGAACTTTGAACTTCATAACTCCGGCGAGAAGGAAGAGGTTTCCTCCAACAGTCTGAAATGTTTTGATGTATCAGACGTAATACTTTCCATATATTTTGTGAAACATTCATATGAGATTGCTCGATTCCTCCTGCAGTGCTTTGCCTCGGGACGCTGTCTGGTACGGTCGGGTTAGTTTGTGAGTGGGTGATAAGTTGCCCTTGAATGAAGTCATCAGTGGTGAATGAACGACGCGGCTTAAACTCTCCATCACACAGATGAAGGGAGGAGACAAAGAGGAACGGCACAATTACGCGCCTGAGGGGTAATAAATGCCTTTTCCTTCGGAAGCGATACCTTCTCTGTGCGACACGCTGAACCGTTTACCAATTATTTTTTTTTACCTACAGTGGAAACATACCGGTTCACTTACTGTAAAACTGCTGCACGAAATAGAAGAGGCGACGTATAAGAAGGTGGTGTTTGTTTACATGAACAGAACTAGGACATGCAGCAGAGCAGAAATATGGTTTCATATCCGTGTTAGAGGGCGCAGATCTTTGTCTCCTCGTGTGTGTGTGGTCCTTCAGTACTGCATGTACTGTGTAAGTAGCTGCCAGTGAGCACTACAGTAAATCTTATGCAATAATGGGTCATAATGAAGATGGTGGAATTAACATTTTCCAATGCCGACTCCAGCTATCAGCGAAGGTGTAAAGCTCCATCACTATTCTTTACAAGCAATTTGCAGACGATCAGCTCGTTATTAGACATCTGCAAATGTTTTATGACATTTATGAAAGGTTACTGAAATCACATCAGGCTCTTCAACGAGGACTCGCAGTCCGAGCGTTTGTCAATACGACGCGGTTCAGCTGTGTGTGCGTTGGTTCGGTTAATCAGACCCCATAAATACAGCGACGATTGTTTGTGAATGAGTTGTCTGACCTGTCTGTTCCCTGTGTACGACAGCTGCCCCGGCCGCCAGGATGGCAGCGGCTGGCGGGGGCGGGGGCTAATATGGGCGGTTGGCATCCTTTGGCCTCTTCAGCTGCACCTTGAGTCTTTTCATGCCGATCTGGAAGCCGTTCATGGACTGGATAGCAGCTTGGGCACTACCTGGGTTATCAAAGCTCACAAACCCTGGGGGAAGGGCAAAGAGAGAGAGAGAGGGAGAGGGGGGGATATGGTTAGATGAAGGCGCTCAGCAAGTTGGGGCTTACAAAAGAATGGGTAATGAGGATGAGCTCAATAAATGATGCAGTGTTTTATGTGTGATTCTAATTATGAACCTTAACTGTAGCAGTTCAGTGATTTTCATTTTCACATAAAAAGAAAGGACAGAAAAAAAATCAACTCCACCTCGACATAATGCAGTAAAACAGTAACACAGCAAAGCACATGAATATCTGTGGAACAACAATATGACAACAACAGGAGCACGAGAATGAGAGAGCAGCATGCAACCAGAATCACAATATGAGCTTGATGATACAAAATATCAACACTGCTGTTGCTTTGCGTTTTTTAAATTCAACTTTAAAGCATAAAATCATAGATTAAAAGCTCACAATTACCTCGTGTGTAATATAGCATTGATGTTGCGTTGGATCAGTGAGCCAAAGCACCTGACAGACACTCGATATGTTCTTCAGAATACATTTGTACTCTGACATATCATCATTAAAGCCCGACCGATACCAGATTTTTTCTTATTTGGGAGTGAAATTTTTTTTTAATATCGATATATCAGCCAATATTCTTTATATATTGGATAAAGTACAGCAGAATACACTGAAAGTATCGAAATTTAAAGTACTCATAATGAAAGAATCACCAATTTACACTGATATACATGAACATCATATGTATTTATAAATTCATTAAAAGTCATGTAGTAGAGTTAATTTCAACACAATACAGTTAAATCATATTATCTACGTTCATCACACATCAGAGTGATGATATATTATACATATCAAATATTAATATGTGCATATCAGCAAAAATATACGCTTTATGTGAAACCAGATATCGGCTGATACAGTCGTTATATCGGTCGGGCGTAATGAACGATATGTTCTGTTAAACTGTGCTGTCGGAGGCACGAAGGGAGACGACACATGTCAATCTGTGCATGCTGCAGCAACTGTCACTTCTTAGCATGCACAGCTATTCACAGACAGGAGAGACTGAGCGTCGCCCTCCGACCTCACAGACAACACACACATTTGTATTGTATGTCACAAAAACAGCAATTCCATCTTCAAACATCTGGATTACTTTGGCTTTGGATTTTAAGTGTGATGACATGATTAATAGAAGATTCAGACACACACACACACACACACACACACATATAGAGGTTTCTCTGTGAGCCCAGACCATCCTCGGGTATTTC